>JBCJKH010049707.1:0-15667 GCA_039877255.1 Loriculus beryllinus | reverse complement strand
CATGTCCTTTTTATGTTGAGGACACCAGAACTGCACACAATACTCCAGGTGAGGTCTCACAAGAGCAGAGTAGAGGGTCAGGATCACCTCCTTCACCTGCTGGTCACGCTCCTTTTGATGCAGCCCAGTATACGGTTGGCTTTCTGGGCTGTAAGCACACACTGCTGCCTCATGTTCAGTTTCTTGATGTGGCTAAGGTGATCTCAAGTTCATCATAGGTAGCTGAGATATCTTCAGCTGATGAAATGCTCCTTTGGGTGCCCCTGGCTTGGCTGTGTTGCTGAGCAAAGGCAGAGCTGGTTTGACCAGGTGCTAAGTCCCTGCTGCCCATCAAGAGGGGCAGCCTTTGCCATGGAGCAGATTTCAGCCAGAACAAGGTAGTTCCATCACAGCTTTTATGCTGCCCCTTGGGCCCACAGAGCACTCTGCTACAGCTCTGGGACCTGCTGTGGGCTGCTTCTCGTTCTCTCCAAGCTGGGATTTTACAGGCAAAGAAAGATATCACGTTAACTGTGTCCTGAGTGTGGGGCTGGGGTCTGCAAGACACACACACATCCCCTTCTTGCAGCTGCATCTCTCCTGTCCAGGTACAAAATGCTATTTCCATCACTGGTGACAGTATCTGCACTGCTGGCACTACACAGAACCATGGAGCGGTGTCAGACAGGAGCTGAAAGAGGTGGTGAGGGGGAGGCAGGAAAATTGGATGTTACTAGCAAAGCCCTGGCTGACAGACACATCTGCAGCATCAGCAGCATCTTCTGCATCTTATGTTTTTTGCTCTTGGGTGATTCATTCTGGCCTTGGTAGAAACATATGCTGTCCAGCCTTGTGCTGGATAGGGGATGCGGCACTGGGGCTGTGTGGCTTCTCTTTGGGACATTCTGGCTGCAGCCAGCCATCATCCTCCTCCATCACTGTAGGGGGCATAGCCAAAGCAGCACCCCTGGGCAACAGGGCCTGATGGGAACCTGAAAATCCCAGTGCTCCTGCCAGGTGAAAAAGCATTTCAAGTCTGTGCTAGCCCTGATTAGTAAAATTATGGTTGCCATGGTGCCTGAATACCTGCTTAGAGAGTGCCTGCCTTCCTTGGACCCCCAGCAGACCTGGGGGGGACACGCTGTCAAGCAGAAGCCAATTTTGCTGTTCCTTAGAAAACTGATTGCTTTTATTCCAATGAACATTGAAATGTGGTGTGTGGGTTTTGGTTTTGTTCTCCCAACCCCACCCTTCCTTCTTTTTCCTTTCAGCTGAGTTTGTGGTGGAGGAAAAATGCCCCTTCCCACCTATTTCTCAGATGAACTGTGGGGTTTTAGGTGCAGCAGTTGCTGCAGGGAGAAACCTTGGGTTGTGACCAGGGTGCCCAGGATACCAGCCCTGCATCACATAGGGATACATACAATTAGCTGTCTTAGGGGAGCAAGGGCTCTTGCTGGCTCGTTTGCTGGGTATCTGCACCCTGGAAAGTGTGCTGGCAAGTTATGACCAGCTTAGAAAAAGGGACCTGGAGATCTAGGAAGAGCTGACACTCCTGGGAGAGGTTAAGATGCCACCTGCTTGGGCTGTGCAAGAGGGGATAACAATGCTGACATGAGATTTTGGGAATGAGTGCAGCTTTTATGCAGTGGAAAAAGGCCTCTTGGGAGTCAATGACTGGAAAAGCACAGGATAGCAATGGCCAAAAAAAATTACTGGAGGAGGGTGTCCCTTACCAGACAAGCATGTGTGGGTAGGCTCTGCTGCATAAATGACAACAGCACTGCTTTGGAAAGCCCACCCCACTGGCCTGCATTCACCTCTGGCTACATTACTCCAAAATAGCCCAGATCCAGGTCTGAGTGGCCCTTCCTTGCCTTGAGGACTGAAATGAGCATCCTCCTAACCCAGGATGCATCTCTGGATATGTCACCCCCAGGCGACCAAAGAGGGACACCTTTAAGTTGGCAGCTCCCAACAGAGACAGAAGCTACTTCCCAACTAAATCTAGCTGAGCAGATTTACAATACCCTGTGAAGGGGCTGCTCATGCTTGCTTCAGTGATAGAGAGGGATGCACCCTGGGGGGTCTTTGCTGTAAGATGGTATGGAGAGAACAAGTGACTGTGCCTCAGTTTCCCCTCTCAGATGCAGTATCACTCTGTGGCTTGGTGGTTTTTTGTGCTCAGGACCAGAGGGTGTTAATTAAAACAGCAAATCAGGGAAAGGAATGAAGAGCTGGGGCACAGACAGCTCTGTAAAAGGCTGTGCTGATCTGCCCTGCAATTACCATGAGTGATATGCCTTTGAAAAGAGCTGGGAGTGGATGCAGTTGGCTATTAGGGCTGCAGCTCTCAAGCTTCAAAGCTTCTGGTTGCTTTTTTTCCTTTGGCTTCTTAATTCTCCAGGCAATGCTGCAGAGCCAGCCTTGCTCAGCCGCTGTGCTCCAGCCTTAACCCACATGTGGAGGGACCCACATGGCTGGGACCTCTGCACTGACTGGCTTGCTGGGAAGGATGGCTGCATAGCAGAGAGTGAAATATTGGAGACATCCTTCAGGCTGGAGTTGTGCAGGGAACCTTGTGTGGTTGAACCTTCTGGCTTGCCTACCTACTGCTGAAGTTTCCATCCCAGAGAACCCTGCTGCCACCCTGGGCAGGGTTAATGTAATAAAGTACCCGGTAAGGGGAACAGGCTAAAGGATCATGCTCTCATGTGCAGTTCACCCTCTTTAAACAGTGGAGGAGCAGTAGTAGAAGAGGGGTTGCCACCTCATGGTTACATGGTTCGTTAGAAAATTGAAAACCAGATAGCACTGAAGCACTATCAGGCCTGCAGAGCCTTGGGGGAAGGGGCTGTAGCAAGAAACAGATGCTGAGGAAAAAATGTAATGTGCAGTCTCTGAGAGCTATCAACTCTTCTCAAAGAGTTATGACAGTGGGTAGTGTGGGAACAGTGACTGAGGCCCAAGTTATTTAGGATACTCCAGGAGGTTGATGTGAATGGTGAAGAAAAAGGGGAGGCAAAGGGAGAAGGACCCCCAGTCCAGTGGTTCTGGTGTCCCAGCAAAGTGGAGGCTGGGAAAGCTGGACCTTGGGCAGAGACATCTCTGGCCACCTGACAGCCAGGATCTGGCAACTTGGAGGCATGGATGGACCCATGGTTCAGTTCTGAGAGAACCAAGCTCTGTTTGGTCCTTGCTCTTTGCAGACCAGGGTGGCCAGAAAGCAAGGGAAGGCAGATGAGAGATGGAAGAGAAAGGATGGCAATTGAGAGATTTCCAGGAATGCTTAATCCCCTGATGCAGTCCCTCAAGTGAGCTTTTGGTCAGGCTCCTGCTGCCTCAACAATACAGCAGTACAGTACAACCTCTAGCACTACAGTACTGCCTCTGCACTAGCATGGATGCCCCTGCTTTGGGCATCCCCTCGGGAAAAAGCAACCTGTGCTTAATCTGGAGGCAGGGACCGAAGTCCCTGCCCATCAGCTACTGTTTCTGGCTCTGCAACCCGGGGGCTTTGGCCTGCAATGTGCTGGTTCCCTGGCACTGTTGCCCACTCCAGCATCTGCTGAGCCAGCTCTCCTGAGCCCCTGCCAGTGTTGCCCAGCTGCTGTCCCTGTGTCCTGCCCCTGTGTTTTAGCTTGTGTCCGTCCCCAGAGCAGATGGTTTCATTACCTTTGTCACTCCCATAGTAGCACGCAGCACCTCTTCTCTCTCCCAGTTTCAGATTCTATTTCCAGCTTGTTGGTTTCAAGTGAGGTGCGCAGAGGCCAGGCTGGGTACTCAGAATCTTTGTGTCTTATCAAAATGGGTAGGAAAAATATCTGCAGGGCTTTGAGGGATCAGTTCTCACTGTGTGCAGCACCCCTTTAGGCTGCTCCAAGGCACACTGTCCCCATCTGCCAGTTCCCTTCCCTTGTTGCTCTCCTTTGGTTCTATTTCATGAGCCAATGGGGAAATGGGGTGCTGCATCCCCCCCAGCATGCAACTGGAGCCCTGGAGCCCAAGGGTGCTCTGGAGCAGTATGTGCTGTTGACACGGGTGACTTCCAAGTAGGGGCTGTAGTGGGTGCCCTGCTCAGGCTGTGCCTGGTGGCCCTGGGGACATTTGCACCCAAACATGTGTTGCCAACCATCTCTGCTTGGAAGAAGGCTCTATTTGCTTCTTTCTGCAAAAGCAGTGAGGCAGGGATACTCCAGCAGGCACCCAGTTTCCTGGGAAGGAGGGCACCAGTGGGAACTTGATGCCTCAGTTTCCCCCTCGGGCTGTGGAAGGGGAGTGACTGAGTAGTGCTGCTCCCACCTGCTGTGTGTTCTGGCATCAGGAGGGGGATCTGGGTGTGCAGGACCTCCGGGGCAGCTGAAGGCCACCAAATCCAGGCAGCTGTTGGCAGTGCAGTGGTGGGCTTAGTGGTGCAGTGAGTTGTGCTGGCTCTCAGCCAGGGTGGGAGCAAGGAGCACAAGGCTCTTTCTCTAAGATCGCTGTCCTACCTGCTCAAATGCAGCCCCAACAGAGGCTCTTCCAGCTCCATTCCGCCCTGCTCAACCAAAAACCTCCGAGGACGGAGCTGGGACAACCCGAATGGAGGAGGGTCCTCGGGATGCCAGAGCCCTTCAAGATGCCACCCCTGGGGGAGCACAGGGTCCCCCTGAGCCCTGCCACCCTCGGAGGGGATGAAGGGACCGCTGCAGGTACCTGTGCCCGCGGTGCCGCCCGTGCCGCGGGGCGGCAATGCCCTCTGCCGCCGCTCTGAACGGTGCGCAGCAGCCTCCCCCGTGTCACCCCCTTACCCTGACCCACACCCGCCGCTCTTCCCCACCTCTGAGGGGCCGGGGCGGGCTACAGCGCCCGGTCGCGGCGGACCGGGGAGCCCCCCCACCGCAGCAGCCAGCCAGTCTGCTCGGCAGGCGGGGCGGAGCGGGGGGGCAGCGGGGTGCGGGCTCGGGGGAGCGCCGTCGGCTCCGGGCTGGGCTCGGAGCGGTAACGCACGTGTTGGAAGGGAGAGGAGCTGCGGGTGGAGCGGGGACAAGCAGCCCTGCCGCTCGTCGTGGGGCGCAGGCACGCGTGAGTTTGTGCATGCACGTATGTGTGCTTGTGTATGTGTGTGCGTGGCTTTGTGTGCATGTGTGTGTGCACGCATGTGTGTGTGCACGCGTGCATGGGTCTGCACGCTGCTACAGAGCAGGAGTATTGTCCTGTGACCGAGCCGTATCAGCAGGATGGGGTGCCAGCACAGAGGATGGGCAGGAGTGCAGACAGACTGACAAACAGTGGGCACAGTGAGGGAGCAGACCCCCGTGCAGAGCAAGGGGCAGCAATGTGAGTGGAGCAACTTGTGTGAAAATGTGACAGAAGCTGGCTGGAGCCACCTGCTCCACGGGGGAATGATTCGGGTGACCCAGGGTTGCACATCTGCATCTCCCCTGGATGAATCTGGACAACTGAGCACTGTGCCGGCCACAATTCCTGGCAGTGGGGCTGATCCATGCATTACTCACCATGGAGGCCACACAAATGGCAAATACCTGTGTTGCAAAGGCTGCTGGTGGGGCTTGAGGTGGCTGCACCACCGTCCCCCGGGACTCTCTTAGAATCAATGGAGTTTATTACATTAATGTTATTTCCTCCCTCTTTCTGAAGAGCATCTTCTTGCCCGCGCTGCTTTGCAAGCGACGAGTCAGCCCCCCGCAGGGATAGGGTCTCAGCACCAGGCTTTGCTTGCCCAGTGGTGGGAGAGGAAGTCCCCAGCACCCTTGTGGCTTCCCTGCCAGCCTGTCGGCTGACTGAGGACGAGAGGCAGAAGGTGGGTAAGGGCAGGCGGCTGAGCTCTGGGGGGAGAGCAGCGGCAGGATTTCATTAGCCTGCCTCTTAACGCAGTGAAGTCTCCATCCCCTCCCACGCTCCCTCCCCAGCCCAACCTCATCCGGCACAGGGGTAGTGGGACCTGAGCCTTCATCTAGAGCTTCCCAACAAGCCGTAAGTCCTTCTTGGGTTGGAAAATCAGTTTTTCCTTCTTGCAGTTTTATGGTTGCACTGTCAGCACCTTTGTGCAGCTGGTAGAGTTGGAGCTGGGATTGACTTTTGGGGTTGGCTTTGGGGCTGTGTCGTGCTTTGCTTCAGGAGCAGGGAGAGAGGACAGCCCTGCTGACGTCCCTCCAGCAACAGGGGAAAGGGGCTAAGGTGGGCTGGGTTGCTGCCAGTTTTACTTGTGCATGAGAAATGGGACAAGGAGTGTTTGGGAACCCTGGAGGCAGGTTGCAGGGAGATTTTGGGTTGTTTTCTAAAGGAAAGGCTGAGGTTGGGACAGGATGGGAGTGAGGGTGCAGAGCTGTGGTGATCAGCAGCATCCTGACACCATTGGGGAGAGTGGCAGAGGGAGCTGGGGCAGCAGAGGGGTTGCGAAAGCATCCTGCAGACCTCCTTGTCTCTCTGCAGCGATGAATCCCTACGTCAACTGCTCTGGCCACGAGTTTTCCCTGTCCCAGCAAGACTTTCCCATGGAGCCTGTCAGCCCTGATCTCTGCAACAGGACTCACCCAGAGACCTTGTTTGACCCCAAGGATGCCAACCTGACAGAGGAGCAGCTGCGGGACAAGTACCTGGGACCTCGACGGTCCAGCTTCTTTGTCCCAGTGTGTGTCATTTACCTGTTGATCTTCGTGGTGGGGGCTCTGGGCAACATGCTCACCTGCATTGTTATCCTCCGGCACCGGTTCATGAGAACGCCCACCAACTACTACCTCTTCAGCCTGGCCATGTCTGACCTGCTGGTGCTGCTGCTGGGGATGCCACTGGAACTGTACGACATGTGGAGCAACTACCCCTTCCTGCTGGGAGCCAGTGGCTGTTATTTCAAGATACTGCTCTTCGAGGCTGTCTGCTTCGCCTCCATCCTCAATGTCACGGCCCTGAGTGTGGAGCGCTACATCGCTGTGGTGCATCCGCTCAAGGCCAAGTACGTGGTGACCAGGAACCATGCCAAGAGGGTCATCATCACCATCTGGGTCTTGTCTGTCATCTGCTCCATCCCCAACACCAGCCTCCATGGGCTGCAGCCTCTCTATGTACCAGGACGTGGGCGGGTGCCTGATTCAGAGATCTGCACCCTGGTGAAGCCGCGCTTGACCTACAACCTCATCATCCAGATTACCACCATCGTCTTCTTCTTCCTGCCCATGGGGACCATCAGCATCCTCTACCTGCTCATTGGCCTGCAGCTCAAGAAAGAAAAGATGCTGGAGGGCTTGGGAACCAAGTCTGGCGGCAGCCATGACTGCCACAACACCCAGGGACAGAAGAAAGTCAAGAGGAGGCAGGTCACAAAGATGCTGTGTGAGTCTGACGCTGGGGAATCCAATTCTGGGAATGGGAAGAGCCAGGGGGTATCTCCCAAAGCTGTGTTGGGAGGGTGCTGAGGGGAAACTGAGGCACAGCCAGTGCAGAGTACTGAGGCTGGGTCATCCCAGGGGAAGGCTGCAGGGCTCACCTGTGGGGTGTTGAGGCAAAGGCAGATCTGTTGGCTCGTCTAGTGGTGAGGATTGCTCATGCCAGCTATCTCCCAGCCATAAGACTTCCTTTCCTTAAGGATAATGCTGAGTGAGAAAGGAGGTGGGTTGAAATGAGGGAACCTGCTCCCTGTCCCCCAGCTCAGGTGGTGGTGGTGGCATTTCACAGAGGGACACGATTCCTACCCAGCCCTGCAGCAATATCCCAGGGCCATGATGCACTGACCCACCACTGGACTGGAGCATCCCTCCATCCCACTGCTCTGCGCTCTTGCTCCCCTCCCCAGCACCATCCCTACAGCCTCTGGCCCTCTTCCCAGCAGTAGGAGCTGCTGCTTGTGGGTAGCTGTCTCTCCCTGGCACGCTGACCTCTGCACGCTCCCAGCCCCATAATGGCATAACGATGGCAGGTTGCCTAAGCCAGTCCATTGGCAGGGCCAGGGCTGCTTCTCTGCTGTACCTCAGACAAGTGGTGACTCCACTTTCCCCAGCACCATGTCTGGGAAGGAGACAAAGGAGGACCTGACCCCACTGTGGAACGGAGGTGCTGTGTGGCATGGGTATGGCAGGACAGGGGAACCAGACACCACCCTACATCACCCCCTTTCCTCTCCATTGGGAAAGCTGGGTTATTAAAAACAAACAAAACCAGAGCACAAGGGAAGGGCACAAATAGCTCTTGCTCCTTGGATTTTGCCATTGAAGGTGGCAGGGTTCCCGGAGAATGAATGCCCACAGGGCCATCCCTGAGCTGTGCTGCATGTCCCCAAGACTATGGCAGGGCCAGACACCTGTGACAGGGAGCAGAGACCCATGGCACAGCAGTGCCTGGAGCAGCCCTGGCAGGAGATATAGAGGAGATCCTGTTCAGAAGAGCTCCAGCCCCTCCACAGCAAGTCAAAAAGACACTGAGGGAGCCCTTCCCTTCTCCCCATTCCTTTCTTCTATGCTTTTTTGGGTGTTCTTTGCTTTGGCCAAAGCTGAAACTGGGCAGTGCTTGCCAGGGACTGAAGATCCTGGGGGAGGAACTCAACTCTTCCAGTAACACTGGCTTCTCGGCTCCTCACAGTTGTGCTCGTGGTGGTCTTTGGGATCTGCTGGGCCCCCTTCCACACTGACCGCCTTGTCTGGAGCTTCATCTCCACCTGGACCAGCCATATGCTCCATATGTTCCAGTACGTCCACATCATCTCTGGTGTCTTCTTCTACCTGAGCTCAGCTGCTAACCCCATTCTCTACAATCTGATGTCCACCCGCTTCCGGGAGATGTTCAAGGAGGTGATGTGCCACCCCGGCCACCATGCCCGGTGGTCACGGAAATACTCTCCCAGCATCACTCACGCCACCACCCGCAGCACCGAATGTGAGCCCATGCCCAGCGCCAATGGGCTGCCCCTCTCTGAAGCTGAGGAGTATGAGCTGGAGGAGGTGGAGAGAGGCCAGCCTGCCACCCATGCAACGCCCCTCTGCTGAAGAGTGTAAGGAAGTAGGGGAGCTATGACCAGCTTTCCTCCGCACCAGCATCCATCTGACTGTGGTACCCATCTGGTGGTGGGGAGCGGGATAGGAGCCATGCAGGGGTCCCCACCTCTCTGTGCCACCTCTCCTGGTATGTGAAGGCTGATTTTCTTGCAGTGCTGCTTCAGGACATGGCAGTGGTGGCTATGCTGTGCCCTGGATGTGTTGCACCCACTGCATTCGGCACCGGGGCTCGTTAAAGCCAGGGCATCACTGATGGTGTGGAAATGACTGGCTTCTACAACAGGGATATGCCAGCAATCCCCAAAACATCCCATCCCTCTCAGCCCAGTGAGGTGAACCCATGGGTACAGGTGTTGAGGGTGTCACGCACCTCAGGCTGTTCTGGGACACCGTGGTGGATAGGACCCCTAAGAAGCACTTGTGCTCAGGCTGACACTCATGGAGGTGGGAGAGATTTGCATGAGAGGAAGTGGGTTAAAATGGTCTGTGGGTGCCTTCTCCCCCCAAGCCTCCTCAGGGCCCTCTGGCACTGATAAGCCCCTGATTTTCTTGCACTTCAATGGTGCCAACCCGTGTCTGGCTGCAGCATGCCAGTACAGCTCCCTGCTCCTAGTCTTCCTCTGGCCTCTCATCTGCAGCCCCAGAGGCTGAGAGAAGCAGCACAGCTGCTCCCTCCGGAGCTAGAGCCTGCAGGGGAAAACACTGGACAAGAGGAGCCCCAGGCTGCCTGCAGTGCCCAGGCACATCTCCATGCCCGTCCCCCTTGCCCCATGAATACACCCTGTGCTCTCCTCTCTGACCTGCATCTGGTGAGCACCCCTCTCCTCTTCCTCAGCCCACCATGGCCCTCTGCACCCCTGAGGAATGCAGGGAGCCCTCCTTCATCCCTGCTCTGCATTGAGAATTAAAAAAAGCTGTTGGCCTGATTTGTGCCCTGGTTGTGTCCCTCAGGACCCAGCTTTGCTCCCAGAACAGGTCCGAACCTGAGCCATCCTTCCGGGGGGTGACAGGCCATGTTACAGGGCTTTCTCACTGGCTCTGCCTGTGGGATCTGCTGTCACAGTGTGTCTACAAGGCTAGGTGGGCTGGGGACATGGCAGGGAAGGTGTGAGTGAGATCCAGGCACCCTTCCCCATCTCCAGGATGCTCAGGCTGGGCTGGGATTGGGGCCATTGCGGAGTGGGAGCTGCCTCTGAAGCAGTGGCTATCACTCTGTCCCCAGACATGCGGCTTGGAAAATGTCACAAAAATGCCAGGGAGTGCAGGCTGGCTGGTCACGCTCTCCCAGGCTGGAAGCACCCATTGATTTACTGTCTGAAATCGATGTCACTGGCTTCCCAGCATATAAAAGGTCCTCCCACAGGATCAAATATTGAGTCTCTGAAATGCTGCCTGAGGGGCTGTCCAAACAGCTCGAGATCTTGCCTTGCACGACTTCCCCAGCTCCAGTTCCAGCCAGCTGGGGAAGCTGCCCCAGGCTTGACATCCCATGGCTGTGCCTCTGGGCAGCACGGATGTGCCAGTGGGACTTACCCAGGGACTTGAGCAGAAATACTGGGGGAACAAGCTCTGGGCGGAGCGCTGGCAGCTGCTGCTCTGCTTCCAGCCCCTCCAAAGCACATCACACAGGGCCACAGCCAGGCCAGCGGCCAAGAGCAGGCAGGATCTGGGGCTTGCAAACTCCCTCCTACCCCCATTGGCCCAGTCGCTGGCTCGGAGGCAGTTTGGCCAGCTCCCCCACTCCCCGTCCCCACAACAGGGTCTGCCATGGGCAAAACCGTGCCTCAGCTCTTGTAGGGTCCTGCTGGGTGCTGCTGGGTGAGGGTGGGTGTGGGGCTGCAGTAACTCTGCCCTTCAGGGTCCTGCAGGATGCTCACAGCCTCTCTGGAGGACGTCAGCGTGGCCAAGGGCATTGAATCCATCTCTTTCCTTCCCTCTCCAGCTCCCAGCACTGATGGTCCTGGCAGGGGACAGTTGTGCACAGCCCCCCCTCACTGCTGCACGGTTGGACATGACTGATGTCTCCCTGGTGGCCATTATTGCCCCATCTCACTTCACCCAGACACTTCCCTGACTGCAAATCTCCAGGGAATGGCTTTTTAATAGGAAGTTGATAGCATTCTATTATGTAGTGACAGCCACCTGCATGGAGCTTCAGGGTGCCTCGTGCTGCGAGTTGGGAGGATGCATCCCCCTGCTCATGGGTATCTGGGCTGTGTGAGGATACAGCTGTAGGTGCTGCAGCTCGAGCTGTTTGGTCAGTGCCAGAGAAAAGTGTGTGTGTTCACAGGTGAGGTTTTGTTGGGGGGGAGGGGATCCTGGGGCTCAGCACAACTGCAATGGCGTTCAGAACAGTCAGAAAGGTGAGGCAATGGCTTTGCCTTTACCCAGCCTTATGTCCCCCACTGCCATCCCATGATCTGGGACTCCCTATCCTCCTCCCTAACCTCCCTGAGATGCAGGAGACGAGTGTGCAGCAGAGGCCCCAGGATGTTGGATGGTGATGCTGGGCCAGGGATCACCCTGAAAAGCACCCCAAAGTCTTGCCAAAGCCACATCCAGCTATGCAGCATGGCCGGTGGCACCTCCTGGGGGCACACAAGCTGCTCCCCTGCCGGGGTTCTGCAACAGCGTGTGGAGACAACCCAAGTCCCCTGGTACCGCATGCCAGCCGAATTCATCAGAGATGCTGCAGTCAAAGGCTCCCAAGCAAGTCCTTTAATCCCACAATTCATTTTAGTAACAGCTGCAGCCAGGGCATGAAACCTGGTGAAAAAAGAACAGATCTCCGGGGACAGTGGGTTCATTGAAAGAGTCTGACACCTCTGCCTCGCCAGGAAGGCAATGGCTGCTGGCTCCTGCCTGCCTCAGGACCGTTACAGCCCCCAGGAAGGGCATTACAGAGCCTTTTTGCTCCAATGCTCCCCACTGCTCTGCACCCTTGTGGTCAGCCTGGTCCCCTGCCACCGTCCAGGTATCAATTAAGAGGGGTGACTCCTGCCTGGGAGGTGGCATAGAAGCAAAAAGCCCTGCAGGGGGGAGGCAGTAGAAGGCACGGATGGGGTGAGTTGTTCCTGCTCCTCCAACCCATGTAACTGGCGGGGGTGATCAACCAGCACTCCAGGGTGGCTGTGGGGAAAGAAGGATCCCAAAACACTGCCTGGGCGTTCTCACCGACTAGATGATCCTTTCAGGACTCAAGAGAGCCCAGAGGGGACAGAGCAGAGGGACATATCGGAGCTGGGAGCTGGGGAGTTGTTCAGGGCCTTCACTGGGAGCTGGACGACGCATCTCTGTCCCTGCAACATGGAGCACGTGACAGGGCCAGGCTCCACGCCACCATCTCCTCTCCAAACACTTAATTTCCAAAGAGCCATTCCCCAAAAGCTGTCCATCTGTCCTCCCAGATTTATAGCAGTGTCTGTCTAACAGCCAGTTCCTGCCTAACTATCCCCTCCTGGCACCAAGGGGAACCCCCCTGCCCCCTGTCCCCACTCAGCACCACCACAGTGAGCACCCATCTCTCTTCCATCACCCCCAGCCCAGCTGCTGAAACACTTCCCCTCTCCCAGCAGCTCCTGGAGCTGTTTTTCACCCTGCTGAACACCATGAGTGACACAGTACCTCTGGAGCTTCCAATGAAAAGATTTATCACTGCAGCTTTGAGGATTAGAAAGCAATCCATCTATGAGGCTGCTCCAGCCTTGTAAGGCGCTTTTTTTTGCGTGCTGTCATTGTTTGCAACAGGCATGGGATGTTGGGTTTTTTCCTCCTTTACCGAGCCAAACTCAAGTTTTACAGCAATTGCCTTGTGTATTTGGAGTCGTGATAGATAGCTCCAGAGAGCACCAGAGGATTTTTTGCTGCCCCTCTTCAGTAAGCCAAGGGAAGGGTTGTTTTTAGTGTCCTTTGCACAGCCATGGTATGGGGCAAACTCATAAAGTGTAAATTTGTCAAAGCCCTTGAGTGCCTGGGAGCGAGCGGTCCCTGTCTGGGGCCAGGTGGAGGGTGCGTTTGGGCTGCCTGGCCATGGATGTGGCACAGCAGCCTTTTCCACCAATATCCCAGCCTTTGTGAGGGGAGCAGGGAAGCAGGATAATGTAAATGTGAGAAAACTGCAGGGATGAGCTGGGTTTGAGCTCGGCACCAATTTAGGCTGCTTTTTGAACCATATTTCAAGCCTTCGTCTTACTCCAGCATAGTGGTGACAGTGAAAAGCTAATCTGGTGATGGGCAGCATAGAGATAGGTAGGAGCACAAATGGACAGCAAGAAAAATATAGTTATGATTTTATTCTGCTCCTCAGGGATACCTGTGGGCTCAGGTTTTAGCCCAGTGCCAAAGGCAGCTGAGGCTGGCTCCTCAGTGGCTTCCCAAAGAGGCAGGGCTCACATAAGAACCAGCTTTCCAGGCAGCCAGGGAAGGTAGGAAGAGGTGGCGTGGGGAGCACAGCCCACCCCAAGGGTTTGGATGGAGTACCTCAGCCGTGACTCCAGTGCTTTGGCTGACTTGTCTATGGTGCAGTGTGACTGTCACCTGTACTTGGGATAGTCTTCTCCACGTCACAGCAAACCCAGCATCTCTGGAGGGGCCACGCCATGTACAGAGAGGGGATGATCTCCCTGTATCCCACCTCTCCCCATAGTAGGGTACTCAGGGAAGGGACACACTGGGGTTACAGGGGCAAAGGGCATCTCCAAGAAGTGAAGGTCTGTGTGTTATTTAAGGACCTCCCTGCCTGAAATGCCACCCTTCTTATGGCAGGGTAATGGAAAGGACAGATGTGTGATGCACAGTGCCCTTCCCTACAGCCTAGCAGCAATATGCAGGTACAGTTTCAGCGGCAAGGTGGTCCATTGAAGCCATGGGGCACTTCCACAAGCATCACCTGGGGCAGGGTTAAAACTCCACTGCAATAGGTTTGAACAGACAGACTGGTTAGCGTATGCCTTCTGTCCTGATGTGTTGTTGCTACAGATGACACAATTGACATCAGAGGAGCCTGCATGATGCTTAATTTGGTTCATGGGGACACTTTGGTTAAGAATAAAAGTGATGCATAATTAGCACAGCAACAAGTGGATTAAAGCTGAATGGATGGTAGAACCCCCAGGGCAGGTAGCGACTGCTAAAAACTGGCTGTGATTGCTGGTGAGGGATAGGGGGATAGGGCTCAGCCCAGAGGTCCCCCATGATCACTGAGCAGGTACCTGGGGCTTGGGGAGTGCAGGTGGAGGATCCTCAGAGTGACATGGAGGACAACAGTCTGCAAAGGGCTTCCCCACTGCCCACAGAAGCCATGCTTACCATCCCCAGCACACATGTTCTATGGGTCTGCCCTGGTGCTCTGTGTGGGATGTGGAGGATGAGGAGGCACCAGCTCTCAGGTCCTCTCTGGGGTGAAACAAATTCCAGCATGAAGAGGAAAGCTAGGATGCCCAGACTGGAAAAAGCTAACTTTTATCTAGTTTTATGTATATTTAGGACCAGTGAAACATGAGCATAAGTTCCCAAAGGCAGTGGTGGAGTCCTTTGAGGGAAAAAGCCTCCTCACAGATCGGGTGCTTTTCCATAACATCAGCTGCTCTTCAAAGGTGCTTTTGGGAGCATTTGCTTCTGCTAAGTACCTGGTCTGTGTTACAGAGTCAGGAAGGGAACAACAGCCCTTGCTCCTCCACTCCACTGTGCCCAGACAGCATCTTCCCCTCCCTGGCACCCAAAGCATTCAGCAGTACCTGCACTGACCCCCTCCAAAATGAGTTTGCAATGGAAACAAGTAAAGACTCAAGACACGGACCAGTGCTCAAGGCTAGACCCCAGCTGTCTCTGCGCAAACATTATTATAGTGGCAGACTTTAATTACAGGGTTTTATCGCTCTTTGTGCTTATCACAGCAACCAGGACAAGTTTGTCTTCTCAGTTCAGGACTATTTAATGTGACACATTGGAGAAAGCTGTTTGAGAAGCATCTGGAGGCCAAACACATCTTTCTTGTTATCTTTCTGGGGCAGGTAGAGCGACTGCCTCACATTAACAACCATCTCACACTGATGGTGCTGAGACCAAGCATGAGACATCCCCTTCTGCCCCCAAAGCTCATGCGCAAGATGGTCCCAGCTGGCCCTGGGAATAAAAGCCAGGCCAAAAGCTGTATTTCATACAGGCATCAGCCTGGGACTGCTGGGATGGGATGACACAGGGTCCCAGCGGGTATTTGGCAGAGGCAGGGTTGAGTGGCTTCTCCAAGTAAGCCCCATTCCATGCCCTGGCAGGGGGGCAGGCGCCTGCAGGCACAGGAGCTGCCAAGAGGCAGCAGAAAATAAAGACATGGAAATAAATCTGGTTTTCCTCAGCTCCTGTGCCTGACCTCTCCAGGGACAGCTGATGGAAACCCATTGCTGCCTCACAATTGCCTGCACAGGCTGAGAAAGAAGCTCAGCAGCACTGCCCTCCTTCATCCACCAGCCAGATCCCAGCTCAGGAATGCTCCCAGGAGGGGGAAATCCCCAGGAAGCTACTGGTTTATGCAAGTGGTGGACAAGATCCTACTTTCCTCAGGGCTTTTGGCTTGTTAGTAAAAGTTGCTTTCAGGCAACTTTAACCCCAAAAAATAACCTAACAGGTTGCCTGTTTCTCTTGGCTGAGCCAGACCCTTCAACCCATCAGTCTCCATGTGTCCTTTCCCATGGCAGACACATGAGTAT
>JBCJKH010049706.1:8137-26270 GCA_039877255.1 Loriculus beryllinus | reverse complement strand
CAGTTCCATGTCCTTTTTATGTTGAGGACACCAGAACTGCACACAGTACTCCAGGTGAGGTCTCACGAGAGCAGAGTGGAGGGGCAGGATCACCTTCTTTGAGATTCACTTGCCCTAATTTATGTGGAGAATAGCTCAAGAATGATATTTGAAAAACTACTCTGCATTAATACAAGATACAGCTTTATCTACCAGTTGAAAAGAATATTGTACTGATATGAGTTCACGTGCTTCTGAAAAATACTTTTAACTATATAGATAAAAGAGATGCTTTATGTTATTAAATTTACATTGAAGAAAAATTTGCAACTCAGAAGCAGTGAATGGGTGGGTTAGCAGGCCAGTCTGGTGGATCTGCACCGAAGTTTTAATTCTGACAAAGCCTGCATTCAAAGCAAAGCTCCTGATCCTGTCTACTTAGCATGCTTTATATTACAAGATAGCCTTCAAATGCGCAAATAAGACTCCCTCCGTACAAAACATAACTGAAAGATGTGCTCCAAGAATGCACTTAGCACGCTCCAACTGCAATAAAGTGTTCAGACCACTGAATACAACTACAGCTAACATCCCTCAAACACTCCTCAAAATGCATATATATTGTGCTACTTTAATCCTCCACACTGATTGTTTTTACAGATTTGTTCTTATTGTGCTGCACTGCTTTGAGATCAAGTGAGACTATATCCAACCCATGTGGGTATCTCTTTGTCCTTTCATTGAGTTGAGATTCAGGGCTATCATGATTGTCATGACCTAGCATAAGGGAAGGTGGCACTCTCATTGCCACTCAGACCTGATGCAGTGTATATTTCCCTTCCATTTCCTTCTCTTACCTTCTCCCCATTCTTTATATTCCTTGCAAGATTCACATTGTGATAAGCTTGCCATTTTGAATAGGGTCATGCAAAAACTTTTCCCATCTTTGATGCTGGTGAGTGTATCACCAAACACTGTGTGGTTCAACAGAGGGCAGTTTCTTCTGTGAAAGACAGGGGGGCTGGCATTATCAGAGGCTGCTTATGGGCAGGGAGAAAGGCATGTTGGCTGTTCGAGCAGCCAGCTTGCTGTGCTGCCTACCCACAACCAGGCACAGGTCAGGATTTTGCCACTAGTGCCATTTCTCACATTGCAAGGAGAAGCTGTACCTGCTGCCACTTGCTGGTTTGCTTAGGGCTGTAACCCTGCTCTGGAGACGTCCTCAGAGAAGCATGCTCTGGCACTGGCCTTCTCAGAGTGAGCATTTTCTTACCCAGTCTGGAAACAAGCATCCAGTGAATGAGCGAGGCTTTCACCTCCTCTGGACTAGTCCAGCACCCACCCACTGCGCTTACTTTCTGGGTTCTCCCAATCCTGTATGTGGCATTTGGTGCCTATGTGCTTATGTGACTAGGGAAAAATCAACCTCACCAGTCCTTTTAGCTGGATGTCATCCTTAACTGAGGAGAATGGCAGCATCTCTGTTACTGCAGAGGAGAATTGCACATCACTGAGGTCAGGAGCCATGTGAGTCGAATTTCAATGATCTCTAGTAAATGCCAAAATAGATGAAGAAGCCCATCCAGAAAACTGTAGTGTAAGCAGCTGAGTTTTCAAATGTACTGTAGGAAAGGAGGAAAAGAACAAGTGTGTGTAGGAGCACAGAGTTGCGACAATGTAAGCTGCAATGTTTTGTGCTCTGTTGGTACCTATGGCATGAAGCATCCTTACTGGTAGGGTTTATTACCAGGGCCTGATTGCCCAGACTGAGAAAATCTATCCTTAGAAGGAAAGGAGAAAAGAGGTCTCTTTTTCTCTCTCCTTCCCCAGGGCTTCACAAATAACTCTAACAAGATCAGTCCCCTGCCATTAAACCAGTCATCGTAGATATGCTGGCTTCTCTTAAACCGCCCCTGAGACACTTAACCTGCTGGATTGCCTTTCTGCAGACACCTGCCTGAGCAGCAGACTAAACAAACAGGGATTCTCAACTGCACAAAACTTGGCCCCTTTCAGCAGGGCTCCCATCTGTTAAAAAGCCATTGTCTGAGCAAGTGTTCAGCTAGCTGGGGAGGCAATGCTCTTGCATATTGAGCTGCCCCTGTCCCCCATAAAAGTCCTCTTTAGCATTTTCTTTTCTCCCCTGCTTCCATCGCCTGATTTATTCATTGGTTTCACCTCTTCTCCCCTCCCCCTGTGGTTCATAAGGAGGGCCTCCTTGTCTTCTGTACCTCGGGGGTCATGTCTTTTCAGTCACTGGGACAATACCCACTGCTGGCATCTGCTTCCAGATCCAATCAGCCATATTGTGATCACATCCTGCCAGAGAATTGTTCCTTCTTTTGCTCGGCTTTGTTGCCAATTTCATGCCATGTATTGCTCCATGTTTTGTGCTTCATGAAGCTGTCACTGGCATAAAAGTGGCCTAACTGGGGTCGTAGTAAAAGGGGTGGGAATGAAACATCCACCAAAATGTTGAGCAGGCCACCCACCAGCCACACGCACGCACATACACGCAGGCAGGCATGCAGGCATGCAGACATACAGAAACACACAGGGCATCCCACAGCGCTTAATTGGCGTCCTGCTGGGCTGCTTTTTGGTTTGCTGAAGAGGCACAAACTTTGACAGGGAGCTGTGGCATTTTTATCCCTAGTAAAGATCAAAAGCAGAAAATTTCCTTGGCATTTCTGAAGGATCTTCACTCCCTTGTATGAGAGAAGCATTACTTAGCCCTGAGCATGAGAGGTGAAACTTGTTACTCGGACAATTGCACATGAGTCTGAATTGCTAGTGGGTGTCAGAAGGGAAAAAATACCCATTAAAAAGAAACCTCATAGAAAAATTGCATCGGTGACACCTGTCACTCCAGCCTCTTGGTTCCCATTCTGAAATCCCTTCCAGAAGTTACACCAAGGTCTACTGCAAATCCTGATCATCACCTTTGATCTGAACTTGGGTATAGTTTACTGGAGACTGAGCCTTATGCTGCTTTTAATGTCTGTAAGGCAAGGGGACAAGCTCAAATCACTGCGCAGGAGAAGCTGGGCAACCTCTATGAAAACAGAAGTATGCTTGGCTGATGGCAGAGAATTTGGCCCAGTATTACCTATAGCAGAATTATTGCTTTCCTTGCAAAATACCTTAAAGTCAAATAGGAGTGAATTACATGTTTGTTTAGACATAAGAAAATGGAGAGAAAAAAATGTCTTTGGTTTGTTCATGGGTTTTGGTTTTGTTTGGGTTTTTTTAATGTTCATTTGTTGTGGGTGTGTTTTGTGATGTGACAGACTCATCTGGTGCTCTCCTGTGTTCCCCCAGCCTCCATTTGCTGAGTGCTGGGAAGGTTTCTCATGGTTTATTTCCTGCCTGTTAGAACAGCCTGTAAACCTTCGGGAAAGGGCTCATCCCTCACAGAATACAAAGTAAGTCCAAGCAGGGTCAGGGGACTTTTTGCCTCTCCTTCTGAGGGGAACTGATTCCCTGTTTCCTTTCTTTTGGCTCGCTGCTGTCACTTGCATTCACACTGGGCACCACCTTCCCATGCTAATAACCCAATGGCAATCAATAGAGCTGTTCATGAAAGGCAGAGAAAGGAGAGGGATACACTCACCCCCCTCTTGCTTTATGCCACCGTGCTTGACAAGCGGGTTGGGGAGCAGAGACTGACCCATGCTTCCCAGGAGCGGATGCCAGACACCAGGCAGCTCCCTGCATGAAGCTATTATGAATTCCTCTCTCTATGCCCAAAACTTAGTCCTTCTCAGAAAGTTTGGTTCTCTTGGCCCAGTTTATATGGGCAGTAATTCCACTGAGGCACCCTCTACTCTCCTCAGAGGAGGAACACCTCGTGTGAAGATTTTGTAGACAACCGGGTGCGAGATGCAATGGCAGGAAGATTATGCCTTGTGAGTCTCCCCTGTGGAAGTGGGGCTTCTTAGGTAAAACCCTGGTGGTTTTGAAAACCCAGCAAGAACCTCAACATCAGCCTCATCCCCAAGCTTCCCATCTGCAAGATATCTGCAGGGAGAGAGTGTGTGGGAGAGGAAGAGAGGACCCAGCAGTACATTCAGAGGAGCTGGCTTCATTATTCTCACAACCTCTCTGCAAAGTCTGCTGGCAGAACACGATTCCTGCAGCAACCTGGGGTCCTCACCATGCACTCACTGTTTCCTCTGCAATACCCAGCTTTTATTTATATTTAAAACCGACATTAACTGCGCAGTGACAGACACACGAGAGAGTAGGAGGGCAAGAGACAGCTTTGTGAGAGTGTTTGCGTGTGTGTGTGTGGTGTGTGCATGCGTGCGTGTGTTAAACAATTTCATGGACATCTGTCATGCACAGTTAACTTTGCATTGCTGCATTTTAAGTTGTAGGCCTAGGCTTGGCCGTCAGTGATAAAGTAGTTGGCAGTTTTCAAAAAGCCGCTAGATAACAGAGCATGAATCATAAAACACACTACTGTGTAGCAATATCCAAGTTCATTCAATGCAATGAAACCATGCAGAGGACCTTTATTCCCAGCTAATTATGTGGAAACGCCTAAGACAATAAAGCATCTGGTGGTCTTTCTTCCCCATTTCAATTTTTCTCAATATTGTGACAGGGGAAAGCATTGTGCCTTTCCCAGGGTAGTTGCTGTGAAGAGGAGTAAAAGCAAGGGTCAGGGAAGAGCAAATAGATGAATTTATAACTTTCTTTTTATTTATTCCTTTCCCATTGTTTCTCTGGAGACTCTTCCTTCAGGGCTGTATTTTCAAACTACTATTCTCACTACACTCTGCCTGAATACTTTTTTTTAATACCACCCAAACTGCCAGGCCCCTCTGTGTTCTCTGCTCTTTTTCTCTTCTCTTCCCCAGATGCATCCAAAAGTTGAAATCCAGGTCTGTGCTCTAAAACCTAGGTATTTAAATAAACGTAATGTAGAAGCCTAGAAATAAGTAGTGTTTCAGTGAACAGGGAGAGGAAGGGTTTGGATAGGAGAACGTTCCCAGTCAGTTTGGGGATGTTCTTGTAACAGAGGCTCCACAACTCTGTCAGGCTCATTTTCTGTATATGAAATGTGGATAAAATTGCTAATTCAAGAGTGAACACTTAGCAAATTTGAAATAACCTCAGAGCAAATGATTTCTCTGTCACAGATTATTTCTAGGCCATTGAATGACAATTATTTCTCCCTTGGCTCCCAGGCTAGGGTTCTCACAAGTGAGTATTTAACAAACTCTGCTAATTCTGTATTTCAGAACAAAGCACATGAGCTTGGTTTTCACTGGCACACCCTCCTTGATCAGACTATAGAATACTTTTTTCCTTTCTGGCCAAAGGCTCTGAGAACAAAAGGGAACAAATGAACCAGGTTCAGAGTATGGTAGGCAGTGGAAAGGAGGAGTGTAGATTTTGGAAAAGAATGAAAGAATTACTTCCCTGGTTGCTAATGAATTGTCTGGCTAAAAGTAATACCTTGTGAGTGTTAAAATAGGGCTTTCTTGGTTTAAATGCTGCTAATTACTGTCCTCCTGTGACAGAAGCTGCTAGAGTCTGATTTGCATATCTGCTCTGCTAAGATTTCACCTGCCTTGGCCAGACATGATGAGGCCGCTTGGACCTCCCTATATCTGGTCTAAAATGCTTAGTAAATGCTAACAAGCAGGTGCTCCAGGAAGCAGCTTGTCTCATACCAAGACAAGATCAAGAGTGAAGAAGCCTGAAAACTCAGCTTAGACTCATCAGGTTGTTTTGGGTTTGCTTTAATTTTTGCATTGCAGTATGCAGAGAAATGAGAATCCAATATTAAACAAATGCAAATGAAAAAAACAGTGAAATTGGAAAGAGAGAAAGGTAAACTGTTCTCCAAATTGGTTAATACCTGTGATCTTTCCTGAAGAGCAAACATTTCACATGTTTTTAGACTGTATCTTCTGTTTTGGGCATTATCAGCTGCCATCATGACATCTGAGGACTCTGCAGCAATCAGCAGTTTAGCCTCAGAATACACGTAGAAGTATTACTCATCCTCATGCTTTAAGTAGCTGCAATTTGTACAGCACAGAATGAGGCTCATTTTCACTGTGAGGAAACCGACACTAGGGAAGGAGTTGTGTTAGCAGAGACTAATGCAGACAAGCAGAATATCTGGACAAGAAAGATTCGTTGGTACCATGGATTTAGGAGATGTAGAGGTGGAAGCACCAAATTAAAACTCCTGATAGACCAAATGCATGGCAACATGTGGAGTTAAGTAGGAGGAAGCAGGATCAAGGAAGAGGAAATGTTTCTGATGGGAGAAGCTCAAAGCTGAATTTCAGTCACTGCCACCGTAAGGAAAAATTCCTGTAGTGGTAGTGTATTTTTACCTCCTGAAAGGACCTGACTACATCAAAACTCATACCTCTGGGAAATATTTTAAGCAGTATCTAAATTTTAAATAGGAACCTTGGGTCAGGGAGGGGCTGCAGTGTAGCTAAAATTACCAATTAATTGAGCATGGCATTCAAATTTCTACCACTTGATCCTCTGCATGAAGTGTAGGTCACATCTGTCCTTTCCTACTTTTTAGGTTTCTGGTAAATGAAATAATAATTATAGCCACAGCTTTGACATCTAATGGTGAATGTTATCATTAATTTGCTCCTAATATTTCAGTTGCTTTGTTCACTGAAGGGGTTTGTGATTGACAAATATGCAGTCCTGTTATTAGCCTGGCTTTCCTTAATACATAGCACCCAAACAAAACAAGACTTGAAACGTGTAGCAGAGGCAAAGACACAAAATAAAAAGAGGCAAGGGAAACAAAAAGCAGAAGCAGGAGGAAGTACGCAGATATCATCAGGTGAAATCCAGCTCTGCAGGCAGGTCCGGCTTATTCTCTTCCTCTCGGGAAGCCACATAAACATCAACCATTTCATCTGCTCCCCTTAGCTCTTCAGAGTGACACCAGCAGGCTCCTGATAAGGCCACAGGTTCACGTGACATCTTTCTTTTATTTGTTAGTGAGGGCAAGCACTTGTACAGAAAAAAGTTCTTTAGTTTAGCAAGAGGCAAAAATCAACTATGCAGTCTCAGTAAGATATTCATTATTGCCTTTCACCCTAAGGTTTACAGGCACCTGAAGGTGTGGTGAGTGTTTTACAGCCTAGAGTGCATGTAAAGCTGTACCAGTCGTAATCTAGAATTGTCTGGAAACAGAAAGCTGGAAAAAGAAAGGCAAAAATAATGTGTGTTGATAACTGAGTATATGCACATAAGAATGGAAAAAAAGGGAAAGGAAAAATAGACACCTGCACAAATATTCAGTTTTAAATGAACATGGTAACATCCTGGAATTGCTAGAATTTCTCAGCTGGCTGCAGCATGGTGGAATGTGTCTATCTGAAATGGTCACATTTCCCAGTTGTGTTGTGCAAAAATATTCACAAATACCTATGTTACATTACAGGGATTTCAGTGCTTCGAGAGTGTGCAGCAGATGCGTGCTCAGAAATGCCAGTGTAGGGCTTGAAATGTTTTTCCAGCACGGTAGAATTAGGAATATCATATCAGGAGGCTGTGACTGAGAGACACAACTGTGCACTGAAAAATGCAGGTGCACCAGTTTTTGTATGGTTTCAGCAGCATGCCGAGTGGGAGTGCATTTCTGCTAACAAACCCGTTACAGCCTCCCTTGAGAAATGAATCCTAAATGTGTTTCTGTTTCTGCTCTTATCCTCCCACTGCCCTCTCTGAACGGCTAAAGGATCCAATTCATTCACCCTCTCCTTTTGTCTCCTGATCCACATCCTTCTCAGTGAGCAATTACTATTCATTACTATATAAATTTTTGTCACACAGATTGTTATCCTAATTACAGTCCCTGCCTGGGAGACAGGGATGTAAGAATCAGTTTGTTTGCTGGAGTTATCCTCAGGTGATTGCTTCAGTGTGATGTATTTATAAGGCTTTTTGAAGCCACACCAAAGGGAAACGAAAACTCCCTAAACCTGAGCCAAATGACATTATCTTCTCTCAGTGGACTGAAGAAGGCAGGTTAGTCTTAATTATTTATGACTGAATGTGTAGAATACCTCTCTGGTGATTTTACATGTCTCATTTCCTCAGGCAACCCAGTGACAGGCAGTATCATGTGGAGTCTTATTTACAGTTACATGGCACTACATTCACTTACACCATGTTACATGGCAGAGATTCATGTTAGAGTTAATTCCTCCATAACACTGGGCAAATAAATTGCAAAAGAGTGGTGGGAATCTTGATCTGCACTTCTTGAGACAAAACAGGCTGAGATTTTCTGCAGATGGTGTGGTCCTGCTCTTACTAGCACTTGTGTTCTCTTGCACCATTGCGTTGGAGCAATATTGAGGACAGCCGCTACGCTAAGAGTCCACTTCAAAGCTCATTGCAGCCCCTGGAAAGCCTCCAGACCGAAACCACTTTGCCTTCCCTTTTGTTATGAACATTTTTGAATGCTGGATAGCACTGAAAGGTAACTGACCCTGTATCTTTTGTAGAAGTGGATAGGGCCATACGGCAAAACTATTATTCTTAATCAATGAAACATGGACAACACCATGATCCACCACGAAGCCACAGAGAAGGTATGCTAAAAATGCAAGTGCCTCTTTGTGATCCAGATCTGCTGCCTGAGGTGGAGGTGTCATGAGTGACTGCAGAATGAGTGCAGGGCATGGCAGGCCCAGATGGAGTAATAGTCCTTGCCTAGGCTGCTTGTGGCAATACAGTGCAGAGAGCTGATCTGCTCTCCAAATGAGGTCTTAATCCATTGGTTATAAAGCACTCAGAAGACAACAAATCTTCCACAAATACAGTGGGAAAAAAAGGGGTATCTTCCAGGGGTGACTGAGAGCCAAAGAGTTTAGACTATCACTCCCAAGTATACAGTATTAAGATGCTGAAAAGACAGGTTACTCAGCAGACACCACGCTCTGACCTTTGCCACTATTTTGCTTCCAGTTTCCAGGCGAGAGTTCTTCACAGAGCTGGTTTGGGTGTCAGTAGAATGTGGCAAATGCTATCAGTGGACTTTCCATCTGCTCCCTGATTGGGAAATGCTTGAATTATGCCTGATGTTATGAAGTCTACAAACATTCAGTTTTATTGATCACCGATTTTGGCACCATGCACAGCCTGAATAGCCTTCCGGTAATCTGCAGAAACCCATCCTGCTCCTGAGGCCACTGAAACAGCACTGTCAGGTTACTGAAATGGTGTTTCAAGTATTCTGTTAACCTCAGGTCGCAAGCTAAATTTATAGAAAGGGTTTCAGATCTGCAAAGTCTATAATGGCAGTATTGGAGCTGAGCGGCTCCTGCAGTCTTACAGGCCACGGGGAGTGGACATTTTTAAAAACAAAGTATTTTTGAAGTAAATTTCTCTAATAGGTCATGTTAGATACCTCATGTACTTTGTTCTTCCAGAAGTTTTCCAAAAGGAAACTAAGGCATTGGAAAGGTCTTGTTCATGGTCCTCTGGCATACTTGAGTACTTTGGTAAAATTAAGTCTAAATGGGTATAAACTGGACACAGTGGTTTTGAGACAGAGGAATTAGAACCACAAGAGGGTCTTATGCCTTCAGAAAGCTCTCTGGTACACTGGAAGGGCACTCTTATGTTGATATAACATCCAGATGCTTTGTAAATGCACTGTGGAAAACAGCACCATGACATATTAGGTGTTTGAAGTTATTTGATGGAGATTTCTTTTGACTCTTTTTAAGGCTGCAAAACTCCAATACTTCCTTCTCCCTTTTGGGAGACTTCTGTTGAAGTTCCTATGCAAAACCAGCACAGCTGTAGGAGTTTTGAAGGGAGCTTGCTATCATCTCAGCCGACAGGCTGCTGGCATGGATGAATTAGCACAGCTGCTGTCTACAATGTGATCTAGTTCACATGGCCATCAAAAAAAAAGAACAGTTTGAGTTTGTTAACATATTATGTGAATAAGTGAGTAAAAGGCATCATGTTTAAACAGTGAACAGTTTCCCAGATTCTGACTTTTTATAAGCAATTCATTATTTTCGTTATTACTTTTGTATTCTTGCTCTGTGTTAACTTGCTTCATTCCACCTTAATGGTTTGGGGTTTATCTGGGCTTCAACAGCACTGTTGGATGCTACTTTTCTGTTTAGAAATGGGATTCCATTCAGCCCTGTGATCCTGCAGCTCATGTGCTACTTGTGAGTGGAGACACAAACATGCTTTCAATCCAGCATTTTGTTTACTAGGAAATTGGGCCAAATTCCTCTGCTGTGAACTGAAAAAAATTCCTCTCCAAACTGTTTGGAGAAAATAGAGTGAAAAAAGGCTCCATGTTTTTTACATTGTTGTACCTTGTGCTCACAGTTTTGGAAAAAAAAAAAAGAAAAAAAAGGAATCCCAAAACAAAGGGAGGGGGGAAAAAAGAAGCCATTCTAGTATCTTTGCTTTCCAGCAATGTTAAATCTCCAATCTCCACCCATATGCAGCACATTGTATGCACAGATGGATAGTGGCATGGCCGAATAGCATGGTCCTTTGTAAAGCAGAAACTCTGCCAACTCCTGGGCCAAAAATTCCCCACAGGGTACCCAAAAAGGCAAGTTTCCAATGGCAAGCAATAAGAACACAGGCAACAAAGACCTTGGCAGGGCTGGGTTCTAGCCACTGCTCGTGGCTTTTCCAGGGCTGCTCTGTTGGCCAGTACGGTGCCAGCAGGGACAACTGATACCACACAGATTCTGTGCTGGAGGGTGCTGGCAGGCTCTAAGCGCTCACCCATGCCATGCAAACAGTAGTCTGCCTCCAGGTCACAGAATAGCAGTGACAGTGACACTTACTGGCAGTGATGTTTAGCCCTGCTTTACATCCCAGATGTGAGAAATGAAGAGCTGAGGTGAGTACCTTTGCTGCTGCAGTCTGCATCACTGGTTGCTCCAGAGGTCAGACAGGAGCATTTTCATGGGGTGGCTGAGAAGTGTTCATTTGCAGCGCTGTCAGTCCAAGCAGCCCAAACCTAGATAATCCCTTCCAGTGCCCACAGAGGGAGGATGCCTGGGCATAGTAAAGCAGAACCACCCTAAGAAAAAGGGTAACTGCAGCACTCTGCAGGTCTCAGTTTCATTTGGATTATCTATATACATCATATCCATATCGCATATCTTCTGGTTTAACAACTCGGTGAGTAGGGGTATCAGAATTTAGCCAAGTACTTTTGCTTTATCATTACCTGGTGTGATCCCTCTTGTATTAGTAACACAGCAGAATCAATGCAAATGTCAACAAACCAGGGGAGGATTTGAATGACCCTCACTCTAGAACTGTGCTTATAATAAGCTCTTGGAAACAAGAACCAACTCCTCCATTCTAATTTACAAAAGCAGCACCAGAAGCACATGAACCAAATCCTGATTTGCTGGGGAAGCATTTAAGCATAAGGTCTTGTCTGTAGTGGTAGACCTGCGTCACTCAAGTCTGCCTTCAGTCAAGAGGATAATCCAAATTGAAACATCACAACGCTGAATTTGGAGGGGAGATGACTGTATGTTGGCGAGAAAAACATCAGGGAAAAGACGTATAATTTAGTGGGAAAGTTTCTGGCAGTCGTCTGTAACGTTAATATATTTGTTCATACTGCTATTGCTGCTAAAATGTAGCTCCCCAAAGTATCTCAGCTGACATAACAATCTTTGTGTAATTGCGAGGCATTGCTCTCGTGTTTCTCTCATGTCTTCATTCTCTGCCGCTTAACCTCTTCACCCTCGCCCTCATCCTCGCCTTCTTCAGGCTCATCTCCTGCTGCGCTGCTGCTAGAAATCACTCTGCTCTCACTCTGTCAGCTACTTACTTATTTCTAAATCACTTCCTTTATTTTACTTCTCAGATTCCTCCACTTGTACAGTAATACATCTGTCTGTGTGTGCTCTTTTACATTTTCCCTCCTGCTGGTTCTTTTACAATAGTCCTGTCAGAGGCACAGGGATTATTTTATGACACATTCTGTATTATCTCCTGTAACAGATTTCACATGGTCCTTTTCTATTGTACACACATCTCCTTTGCTGCCCTTCTTTGTCACATTTTGCGGTCTTGATAAGGCTTTCAGAGAACAGTTCTTGATTCAAAGAAACTTTCACATATGCCTTCTCTAAGAAACTGTTTTATATGAAACTGCTTCACACTTTCTGTTAAGGAGGTATTTGAGTGTTTAATTCTTGCTGACCTGCATCCCAGCACAGAGGCTGCTCCCATCTCACATCTTCTTGATGGCTGTTTCTGCATTAGTTAGTCTTGTGCCTACACTGACACCGAGGTGCTGAATGTGATGACAGATGCAAGTTGGATCCCACGTCTCCTGTTGTGCTTCACTGTGCCAGACATGAGCTGGCTTCCCAGTAGGAGAACCAAGGGAGATGTTCCCAGAGCAGGGGCTTGGACTCCAGGGAAGTCCCTGTGCCACTGGATTGCGCACACAGGGTTGCTCAGAGGGGAGGCATGGGAGCTTGCCAGCTCCCTTAAATAGGGGCTGATTTGAAGGAGTGCCTGGTGAGCTGCTGAGGGGAGTGATGCTCAGCTAAGCATCTCACAAGCAAGGTGAGATCACCTCACCTTGGTTTCAGAAAAGAAAGCTCAGAAGGAGATCTGAGCTCTCTGCCACTCAAAGGTATAGTAGGACAGGAGTGTAGCAGCAGAAAATTGCAGGTATAGACGTACTGAATTGATCTTTAATCACTGTAACCCATCCTCTGTTCCCTTTTCTGAGTGGTGTCTGGATGAGCGGTGCTTTGGTAGCACATGGAGCCTTAGCTCCAGTTGGAGTCTGGTTTTGTTGAACGACGGGAAAACCTGTAGCCTCTGCCCCCAGAAACTCAGGTCTGTCTCTGTGCATGTGTTTGGATGCCCTTAAGGAGGCAAAAACTTAGCTAGAAAGGGCTGCTTGCAACCGTTTTGAGCGGGCAAGTGTATGGCCTTGAATGTGTGGAAATACGGTGTTGACTGGATGCATATTCCACGCAAGTTTGTGCAGGATGGGGCCTGGAACTCAGCTGGCCCCTGAGACCAGAGCTTCCCAGCTGTGGCGGGTGCACCCCCACCTCCCCGACCCTCTGGTCTCGGGGTGCTGCACGACACAGTTCTCTTGGACTTGGCGCCGTTGGCTTTAGGACAGGAAGGGAAGGAAGCTGAGAAATTAAATGAGGCAGGAAGGCTGCACCGAGAGTCTTTTATCAGGTACATCTTCGTTTTTCAAGTGCCTATCATATCACACAAACTGCTCTTGAAGAGCCCTCCATTTACCCTCTCCCCTAATTAAATGTGCACTTCATTAATGTAAATTGGGGGTTTAATGCTCTTGTTGAAATTCTGAAGAAAGTGCTATGGCCTTGCGAAATGCTTAAGCATCATTGCAAATTAGATTAGGGACCAAGAAAGGCAGTAAAATTAGAATGATAATGGTTGATGTGGCTTCCTGACAGGCGTGACTATTCAGGGATCAATGGGATGGAGAACAGTTTCCCCCAGCCTAAAGCGAAAGGCAGGGACAGACGTCAGCCTACAGATGTGGCTTTTGGAAGCTCTTTCAATTAGTTTAATTTGGTAAATGGTGGGGATTTAGAGGCTCTTAGCCAGTCATACAAGACAAGAATACATTGAAATGTTTCTTCGCTTTTTAACATAAAATAGGATTGGCGACATTTGCATTTCTTAACGCCGGGATGGGGAGGCGGAGGAGTGGGCTGGGGGGTGTTTAACCAACTTGGGGTTTTAAAATGGAAATGATGGAGCTGGAGCTCGTTCGGGAGCCGTCCCGGCCGCAGCCCTAGCGCTGCCCTGGGCTGGGGTCTCGCCCCGCCGCCTCTCCCCACGGCCCGGGGCAGACTGGGGGGGGTGTCTACGGACCACCGGGGAGGCACAGCCTGGGAAGCGCTGCGGCGAGGAACGGGGGGAAGGAAAACAGGCCCTTAAACACGGGAAGGTGATGAGCCCCCGGCTCAGTGCAGCCCAGTGACCCCCACTTCTCGAGGGGCTCGGAAGCAAACAGCATTCGCTGTTGCACTTTCCTCCTCACGCTCCTTCAACTGCGCTGTCTGGCTCTGGAAAGTCGGTATCGAAAAGGCAGCGGGAATATGCAAATAGAGCTGCTTTTTGTATCTCTGCCGGAGCCAGAAGTTGGAGCTTGTTTTCTAATCCCCTTGCTGGATAGGTAATTGTAGTTAATGAGGTGGAAAACAAGTTCAACAGATACCAAGTGGCGCTGAGACTTGGCTGAGTTTGTGTGGGGAAGAGGTAAGAGGAGGGTACTCCTGATTGAGGATTTCTTTACTGTAAATGTGCAAATAAAGAAACAGGAACATAAGCTTTTATGGAAAGCTAATGCCTTAGAAACAAATCTAATCAGGCAAAGATGTGCGGTGGTGCGGAGGGTGACTCTAACAGCCCAGTGCTGACTCCATGCAAAAGCCCTGCTGAAGCAGAGGGGACCTGACCCGCAAAGTTGAGCTTTCACTGGGAGTCTGGCCAGTTAACTGGTCTGAAATAATATTCCCTAATCCTCTCTTGACAGAAAATAATTCATGTGCCATCAGGCTGTTTGCCAGAGGGAGAGACTGCTCACCAGGAGGGGTGAGTTTTGTTTGGGATCAGTAGGGTTTGGCTTGGAGGTGTTGCCTTCCAAGACCGGGCAGTTCCTGGGTAGGGTTGGCCTTGAGCAGGGCCACAGGAGAAGAAGGAGAGCAGCACTGTAAATGGGGTGGCTTCCTTTGTGGCTTCATGTACTTGCTCAGCCTCAAAAAAAGCATCCCTATTGAAGCTTAGCAGTTCCTAAGTCAGTTTTTGGATGTTGACTGAACTCTTGCCAATGGACTTGTCTCCATCCCTTTTCAGATAGTATTGCAAAATGCCATACCAGATGGCAAGAGCTCCAGCTGTCAAACCCCCAAGTGCTAGGTTAAAGTATGACACATTTGGTAACTCCTTTTCCACTGTGACTCTAAATAACTTATGTGGGTTTGCTCGGTGCTGGGCAGCTTGCCTTAAGTAGCCTGTTAGATGGCTGGGTTTCTCTTGCTGTGTGTTCAAAAAGCAATCCCAATCGACTGGGGGGTGAGGCCTGGGACTTGAGCAATCAATTTTATACACCTCAGGACGTAGATGCCCTGTCGGCAGCAGAAGGAAAGCTCCTGCAGAGCCTGGCAGGCCAGTGCCTTGTGCGAGCTATTGCTACCGGTCTTTCAATTTCATTAGCACTAAATTCACCTTTACAAAAATTTAATTTTTAAAAACTGCTTGACTTGGCAAGGGCACCAGCTGAAAGATCAAGTTACTGTTTGCAAATGCCAGACATGAATTAATTTAGCAGTGCACTTGTCCTGACTTTATGAAAACATATCCCAAATATTGACTTTTTCTTTCTTCGGTAAAACCTCTTTCCCTTTGACAGGTGAGGCTTCTGTCTGGTGGAGTGAGCTGGTATTGAGTTACTCTGAAGCTTTTTCAGTGTGCTGCTCACTTGGAAATGCGGACACGAAGCTGCTAGGTCTCTGCTTCTGCCTGGAGAGTTAGGTGTGAGGATTTAATAGCTGCTTTTGGGAGCTACGTAATTCCAGTACACTTAGGGAAGGCCTGCAAAAGTGAGACTGGTGTTACCTTTTAAATAGAGAGAAGAAAGCGTCATCAACTTTGACAGAAAACGGGGAATCAGGTCTGGATGCCAGTTAGCTCAAAACTTTCTGCTGTAGAAGAGGGGAATGGACAGTTGTGCCTTGTTAACCATCAATGGAAATAAAGGTGGTTAAAGGGAGGTGTGTCATTTGAAACAAAACAAAACCAAACAATCAAACAAACAAAGAAAACACACAGGAAAACCCAACCAGCCAAACAAGAAAGGCAGATTAAATCCTTGCAATTCAGAAGTGGGAAGTATCTAAGGGTGCTTTTTCCGTATACTAACCAGTTCATGTCCTGAAAGCCACAGCTACAGAGCCAGAAGGAAGCCCGACAAGCCAAAAAAGCACAAAAGAGGTGAAGGTAAAAGAGCAGCCAGCAGGCAGAGCAGATGGAAGAATAACAAGGAAGGGACTAGTTAACCTCAAGACTTCTTTAGGCAATCAGTAAGTAATTTGCTCTTGTAGGGCTCTCTGTGCCCCTGTGGACAGCCAGTGCTGGGAAGCAGAGGTCTTCCCTGCTGTAAGGGCATGATTAGGTGTGGCCCTGTGGATCACTCTCACTTATTCAGCTGTTAAAGCAGCTTAAACCCTTATAAGAACATTAACATTTGGGTGCCAATACCAGCTTGACCTTTATTCATAAAGTGCAAAGAGTTGGAAGTAGAACAGATTGGTTGCTAGCGATTGCCTTTTATGTGCAGTTTAGAGGCTTTGATTTCTCTCCCCTTTCTTCCTTTAATCTGACATCGCTGGCTTGAATATGTTTGTGCTCTAAGTAAACAGGGCCAGTGCAGGCCTCCCTTTTTGAAGAACTCTGTGTGTGTGAGTGAGGTGGGGGGTGAGGTGACCTTAAAGGAAAAAAAGTTTGCCTTTGGAATTAAAGGGTTTAAGAATAGATGGAGGACGCTAGGGCTGAATGGAACTGTGCACAGATCTCCAAGCTGAGCTCCTCATCGGTCCTTAGGAGCCCCAGCTATTTATTCCAAGTAGTCATGTACATGGGGAATGAGAATGTAAGGATTTATATTAACTCTCCTGGACTTTTGACTTCATGCCATACACAAGAGAGAAATTTGAAGTGAAGCACAACAAATATGAAGTGTTTGAAATAGTCACGTTGCCTTGTCAGCTGGCCATCTGTGAGCCCCTGTGTTCTTGTATTAACCCTGAGGTAGAAGAGATGCCCAAGACTGGGAATGGGTTTGTTTGGGTTTGTTTTACTTCTGGTGGCATATTTATCCTGTGATTTAAGATTTTCTGCTCTTTACACATTCTGCATAATGATAGAATGAAATTATGGCTGACACTTTTCCAGAAGCATGGAAGATAATCCAAGAAGAGGAGGATAATTGCAGAATAGAGGGAAATTATATCTAAGGTCTCAGCACAACCAACCAACAGCATTGTTGGCTGACAGTCAAAGCTGTCATACAAGTGGGGCACCCTGGCTCTGGTTTCTCAGAGGTATCAGCTTTGGCAATGGTAGACCTCAGTGCCTACAGGTTTCAGTGTTGTTTGGCCATTTGGCTCTATCTTAACACCCCTTTTAAGCCTTTAATACTGATTAAAATGACTTTTGGGTGGGTTTGTTTGTAGGACACTTGTCTTCCATAGATCCTGCAGCCCTTTGTCAAAGTATGCTTGGTCAGGACAGCAGTTTTCCAGTGTCTCTGTTTATGCATAATAAATGGTACAGAACCACTGGCTATTAAAGGTCACCCAGCTACATCTGCAATTAGCCTGACAGCTTGTCTTTGGAAACATCTTCTAAATCCAGGTTTCCCTTTCACCTTCTTGTGGAAGCACAGAGACTGCCTTGACTTATTACTTAGATTGATGCTGCAGCAAAGCAATTCTTTCTCTTCTAGTTTCCTCAGAAATGGTGTTAGTCTTGATTTCTTCAGATGTTCATGACCCCATTACTGTGTGACTGTCGTTAGACTTTATTCCGCATTTAATCCAGGAGTCCTGCCCAGTTCCCTTGTCCTGTACACTGGCCTACTCCGAGCCTTCTTGCTTTCTGCAGGATTTCAACCAAACGAACTGCCCAAAGCATTCATTTCACTTAAAGTGTCTTTTTTGTGTGCTGACAAAATACACCTATATAGCAGAAGGAAGGCTTGAATGAACATTTCAAGTCTTACCTGTCACAAGCCATTAGCTGAATTGCTTAAAGAAATCCCCTGACAAGTGTAATTGCTGGTTTTGTGTTACAGAGCTTCATGATATTGCCCACAAGAAGAAATTCTTTTACAAAAGCCCTTTCTGTTTAATAAAGTAATTTGTTCCAGGAACAGTGATAATAAAATTGCTGAAATGAAACAGGATTGTCCAATGAGGACCTGAATCCAATTTGCTGAACTAGTACAATTACTTTTTTATCTTGGTGTTTACTCATTTGCAGCATCACTACCAGACTTTTTATATGCCATTAAGAGGATTAATGGCTCCCAGGACAGGCAAGACAGCACCCAGGAGCACAGCACCTTATTTTG
>JBCJKH010049704.1:0-13832 GCA_039877255.1 Loriculus beryllinus | reverse complement strand
ATAATAATTACTTTTACAACAGCAATACTGTTTATGTGTGCAGCAGAACATATTGCACAAGGATCTTGTCTAAGAATGGATATAAGCTGAGGAGCAAGGAAGCTTTGAAGGAGATTCCCAATTCAAGGAGTGTTGGTTGCAGTGGTACTGGTACCAGACTGGGAGAGCTGGACTGATGACCACACTAGAATGGTGATGGCAGTAGCAATTTCATGGAGGGTGTTAGCAGTGTCAGGCATCACAACAGTGCTGGCTATGGCACTAGCAAGTGCAGGACACCATGCGCAGAGGTGCCATGACTATTTTTCCCTACATTTTTGCCTCACTGTCCTCTACCTTCCCTCTTCACCACTAGAAGAGATTATACATTTCTCATTAATCACCTTTGATGTGAACTTGGCTTCTTATCTGTGAGAATAGGTTTCTTAGAGGATGCACCAACTCCTGCTTGCAGGAGATTTCAAAGCATATTCACCAAATGTCTTTCAGATAAGAGAGAAATTTGACAGACTAATACTGCAACCATTTTTCTATGCCACTTGAAGCCTGTAATCTCTATAATAGGGAAATACTTGAAACATTTTAATGACCAGTGTGAACCTTCTTTTACCTGCTTCTGATTTTCTCATCACCACATTTAATTTCTGCCACAGAAGTATACCATTAAAACAAATGCTTTTCTGACATAGTGTTAGAAGCACATTTCTCTTAAGGAGATTTGCCTTATTTGACTAAGGCAAATATTTTATTGCCTTCCTATACTTTCTAGAACAGTAAAATAACAACTCCAGAAAAATGTGAGGAGTTTTTCTAAATACTTATTTTATTACACAAATATAACTCAGTGGTTTCTGTCAGAAGTTTTTATTGTATGATTTGAACTGAAGTGGATTAACTGAAATAAAGATAAGTCAATTCCACACTAAAAACCAATTGCTTGACAATATTAAACTGAAAATATTTTAGTTACATTTCAACCAGTGCATTTTAAGTAAGCATGGTTAAAGAAAAAAAAAAATCAGTGCAATAAGTGGAAGTGAAACCACCTTATGAAGTCTATATAACATTAGCAAGGGAAGAATACAAACATTTTTTGCTCTAGCACAAGCAGAATTGGAGCCTGGCAATATTTTTGTTTATCATAAATTCATAGCGTCTGATATCCTGCAGTTCCAGGAGGACTGTTGGGCTTCATTATCTAAAAGTATATTTCTAGCCTAGTAAAGAAACGTTTGGAAATCTGCATCGCAGAAAATAAACAAAAATGCCCATCAAAAACTTCAAAGTAAATCTATATTTTCATTTTCTATGTATTGCATGACTTTAAAGTTTCAAAACTTCTAAGGCTTTGAGACATTCAATGATAATGACAATTAAACCTACACTGATGACTGAGTTGTTATTTCTTAGGCAACACTGAGAGTATAAAGGAGCACATGGAAATATATTGTTGTGAATGTTATCTTTCAATGGAGTTTGAAAACAAAGGTTCCAATTTTAGCTGCCCAGGAGGCCAGATAAATATGTAAATTCTGAGGTCAGAAGGGAATGTTTTCTTTTTCTCTAGCCAGATCTTGAGGATAAAAAGCTGTAGAACTTTTTCAAAAGTAGGAATTAAGCTGCTTTTCTAAAAACTGTATTGAATCTGACTTTAAGCATACCATGAAGCTGCAAATCCTCATCCCCTGATAAATTACTCCAGCTTTAATTACTTTCATTACTTAAAAAAGCTGTCTCATTTCAAGACTTCATTTGGCTCCCCTTTCCTCATATTGGATGTTACACCTTTTTCAGTATGCTTAAAAGCACTACCTTGCCCAGCAATTTAACAGTACTTCATGTGTAAGTGACAAGTTTAAAGCAAAGGCATAAAAACATGCAAAGGTTGTAAGCCACAGTTAGAAGCCAGAAAAGTAGGCAGATGGAAAGATAACTAAGCAAATATAGCTCGTTTACACATAGGGAAGGGTAGAGAAATAGCACCCTCTCTAGACATTATGTTCTCACTGATAGCTCTTAGCTAAATGTGCATTAAATTTGGTTGCTATTAGAGGGCTCAAGCTAATGACCATGGAGCTGTCTTGTCACAGCTAGAAAGGAGGTTTTACTTCAGACATACCATACAAGAAAAAAAACATTCCTTAGGCTAAGCAGAACACAGAACTTCCTAGAAAACCCTTGCTTTTGGCTATTTGTCAGGTCCTATCCTCAGCCTTTTATTGATTTGGCCCTTGCCTGCACAGTATGGATGGAGGATGAAGCTCAGCAGCTGTGAGTTAAGCAGTTTTCATTGATTTGTCCTTCTCTTTACAGCCTTCCTCTGGAACCATCCCCAGGGCAAGTTGCTAATTGTTTGCCCTTTACTTTGGGACTATTGGATTAATGGTATTATATAATTGCCATTTCTTCATCATCATTAATACCATAATGGTGTGATGAATTTTACAGTCAAGCAGTCCTTGGCTCTCACTAGGCGGGTAAAAAAATCTTCCAATTTGAAAATAAATTATGCTCTACTCTTTCACCAGTTCTATCAAATGGGTTTGTTTCTCTGCTTTTGCAGGCTTCCTGAGCACATTCTGAATTGTGAAATGGTACAGTGTGATGAGATGGCAACAATACGTTCAGGTTCTCCAGAAGCTCTACCATTAGACTGGACCTCCAGTCATTATGAGGCCTGGAAGTATAACTATCAGCAAAATAGTTATCCATATGCAGTTCTGAATTACACAGCAAGAGATTCTGAAGGTGTGTTATGGAATCAGTGGTAGATGCTTTCTACTTACATGCTTTTTTATGCTTCTAGTAACATGTCCAAACACTTGGACTACAGAAAACTCAGGAAAGCTGACTTCAAAGTGCACAAAAATCTCACTTACCCTTGAGGCAAGCAGAGGTGATCTATCTTGTCTCCCTCATACTCATCATGGGATTAAAGACAGATGGCAAAACAGAGGTACCTGCGCGAAGTGCATGCAGCATCCATTAAAAAGCAAGTAAAATCACAGAATCATATAGAATGGTTTGGTTTGGAAAGGACCTTAAGATCATCTAGTTCCAAACCCTTGCCATGGGCAGGGATGCCTCACACTAGACCATGTCACCCAAGGCTCTGTCCAGCCTGCACTTGGACACTGTTGGGGATGGAGCATTTGCCACTTCTTTGGGCTTGGGGATGGAGCATTTGCCACTTCTTTGGGCAACTCGTTCCAGTGCCTCACTACTCTCACAGTAAAGAACTTCTTTATATCTAACCTGCATTCCCCCTGTTTAAGTTTAAACCCATCCGCCCTTGTCCTATTGCTACAGTCCCTGATAAAGTGTTCCTCTCCAGCATGTTTGTAGCCTCCTTCAGATCCTGGAAGCTGCTCTGAGGTCTCCATGTAGCTTCTCTTCTCCAGGCTGAACAGCCTCAGCTTTCTCAGCCTGTCTCCATATGGGAATAACTGAACCTTGGGTAGTTTCTAAAGAAAAGCTTGCACTCAGAGATAATCACTGAGAATTACTGAGCAGATAGAGAGTGCTTCAGAAAGTGTCTAGTGCAGCGCTATTGTCTTTGACCAAACTCGAGACCACTCCTGCCCAGAAATGAAGATCCAACAAATCTGTTTTGTTACTCTCTACTCATACAACATGGTTGTGAATGGTAATGACCAGTTGGTCTTAATTAGAGTAGAAAATTATATATAGTAGATGTTCTCCTATTTATTATTGTCTTTTCCTAGTACAGAATTATTATTGATCTTGCCCCTGAGCAAGAGGATTTCTGGACCCATTATTTAAAGTTGCAGAGTTACAGGAAATAGATGTGTTGCCCATTCTGCAGAGGTGACAGGGTAATGTATCAATTAGGAATAATCAGTTCTAGAATTACTTTTATGTCTGTGTTTTTTCTGAAACCTCTTTAATTAGTTCTGAGTTCATCCATATATCAGTTGTGGCAAAAGATACAAACCGTCCCACGTGTAAATCTTGGAATGAGATGAAATACAGTTTGTATTGGACTTAAGGAGTGGAGAATCCTGAATTTTACAGTCAAAACATGCCTGCAAAGTGTTTCTTTTAATTTTTAATCTTGTGTTTGAAAATGCAATTGGTGCTACACTGGCAGCCTTGGATACAGAAACTCTCTGTTTATCTCCTGAATGGACATTAAAGGACTCGACAGCTTGACAGTTTCACCCTTTGCCAATATGCCTCAGTCTCTCTGAGAGGAGGAGATCACATCTGGTCATGGGGAGGATGAAGGACATGCCAAAGGCTGTCAGCCTCTGGCTTTTGGATTATTTTGTCCAGTTTTCAGAGGTCATTTCCTAGTGAAAGGTCATATAACATGGCCAAAGAACATTGTATCATCAATTTTGAATGGGGTTTTTTCCTTCAGGTATTTAAAGATCTCAGCTGTGGTCAGTCTACTTTTTTCCTAAATGGAAAATCTTCAGAGCTTTGCTGTCTTGCTCTCCAAAAGCAAGACTGAGCGGGTATATCTCTAAGTAGAACTACTAAATCTGCTACTTTTCTCACATTATTCTATTCCTGATTTAAAGACAGGACTGAGAAGGGAAATATTTTTTCCTTCCATTTTAAAAAATAATATTAAATATTAATGCCTCAAATTTTGGAAGGTTTATGTTTAAATCTTGCATGTTTTCTATGGATTATCATTTACTGTTAAATAAGTTTAAATTATGCAACAAATAAAATTAAGACAAATGAAAAGACAGGCATATAGGAACCGAAAGGCTTCCTTGGCAGCCAGGCATTTTTTGGGCTTGTTACTTAAGTCCTGATCCTTCTGTCTGTCACTATAAAAGTTTCCCATTTTTGTCTTAAAGCTGGCTTGTCGTGCTTCATTCCCTGAGCATCCCACTTTAAGTGATTTTACTATATTTATCCACATGCTGCAAGAAATCCTAAAATGTAAAATAATATGTGGAAGGATTTTTAAAAGCAGACTTCTGAGTGAATAGCTCAGTGAAAACAGGACATTTTAAAGAAGATTCGAATGTATTCACAACAAGACATTAGAAAGCCTAAAGGTAAATAATCATTTTACATGTAATGCCACAGCGGTACTCTTGATAAAAGGCATTACCATGAAATGTAAACTAATCCAGGAATTTTCTAAAGTCTTGAAAACTTCCCCATTACCTTTAAATGTGGAGTATCAGCAGAACACCAGCTAAGAAAATTGGGGCTGTTCAGCCTGGAGAATAGAAGATACATGGTGACCTCAGAGCAGCCTTCCAGTATATGAGGAAGGCCTACAAGGATGCTGGAAAGGGACTCTTCATCAGGCACTGTAGTGAGAGAACAAGGGGGAACGGGTTCAAACTGAAACAGGGAAAGTCCAGGTTAGATGTAAGGAAGAAGTTCTTTACTGTGAAGGTGCTGAGGCACTGGCACAGGTTGCCCAGAGAAGTGGTAAATACTCCATCCCTGGCAGTGTTCAAGGGCACGTTGGACAGGACATTGGGCAGCATCGTCTAGTGTGAGGTGTCCCTGCTCGTGGCAGGAGGTTGGAACTGGATGATGTCAAGGTCGTTTCCAACCCAAGCCATTCTGTGATTTTGTGAATGTGAAAGGTCCTGTGTGGTGTTTTAGATTTGAATGGTAAGCAGTTCTTCGTTCTGTAGTGCCAAAGGGAAGAAAGCCAGTTTGCCGAATTCTGTTTCTTGATCTCTCTAACTCACTGTAAAGCCTTCACCAGGTTATTCTTTCTTTTTTCTTTGCCACCTCTGTAATGGATATAGTAATTATCTACCTCTTATTTGGTTTGCTGAGTTTATGATATTTGTGGTAATGAATTTACATAAACCATACCAGTTAAATTGGTATGAAAAGTACTGTTTATATTAACACATTTGATGTATTCATCCTTGTATAAACTGCCTAAACCTGCTTCAAGGACTGCATGATGTTCTCGCTTGGCTTTGCCTTTAAGTTTGGAAATAGACAGTGACTGAAAGGGTGTAACTACTGATTTCATTAGTATTGCATCTCCTAAAAACTCTTGGGAAAGAAGGGAGACTAAGACACATGCTCTTGCCCATTCCTGCCAGGATATCTAGGGGCATTGCTGTACTTCCGTGGGCTACTGTTCAGACAGATAGGGGTTTAAATATTTAATTTTTAAGATCAATATTTCATATTGGTCTCACACACTCTGTCCTCCTTTAGTTTCTTTCTACCCCTCTTTGCCTCCTCCTTTAATGTGTGTGTTGGTTTTCTTTTGTTATTTTCCCTCCAGTAAAACCCCAGAGGGTTTTTTTTTTACTTGGTGCTTGAAATACTGCTTTGGGTTGACTTCATGGCCTCTCCTGGCAAAGGATCTGTGAGACTGACATGTGTTCTGGGAAGACATTTGTGTCACTGATGAAATTCTTATGAGATTATCTTAAAAAGATAGTGTATGAAAACTGAGATAGGGATGTGTCGGAGCTCTGCAGAACAACTGAAACAAGAGGAAAGGGAGCCTGATATATAGAAATACAATTACATAGCTGCAGCAGAGCCTAGGAGATGGTGATATTACCAAACATATTTAATTGGGGAAGGGAATATGGAATAGCAGGTGGTTTTCCCTAAAGCATACCCACAATAAAGTGTACTCCAGTCTCCCAGTTTATATTTTTCCAACTCAGTTCTTGTTCAACAAATCAAAAGCAGATTTGGCTTTAATTGTTCTGTAGACATTAGATCCTGTCTATAGTTACAGTTGCATCGACTATTAAAATAATAATGGACTAGAATGGCAGGAGTAGGAGGAAGTTTTTCCTCCTTTGCTCTGCTCTAATCCAGTTGGCATTCACTGGCAACACTTTTCTTCTTTCAGAGGCTGGTGAACCTTCACTGATCTGTTAATTTTATGTTCTCCCCCTCACTCTGACCTGGCTGGTCATAATTTGGCTGGGGCTAAGAATTCATAAACTGTAGGCTGTTTTGTATCCCATGTTGAAACTATAGCAATAAAACAATATATCCTTGCTGATTACTTCTGTGTCCCTGCTTATGGCAGGAGGGTTGGAACTAGATGATCTTGAGGTCCTTTCCAACCCTAACAATTCTATGATTCTATGATTCTTGGAATAAGAGATTGTGTACAGAATTGAGGGGTTTAAAGAGCCAGATATATAAATATCAGAACATGACTCACCAGTTTATTCAAAACCACTACTGCACTCTATGCATGTTCTCTGAAAGATGTCCTAGTAACCTCCTTTACAGTACAGAAGTTGTTTCTTGTATTCAGCTCACACCCATATTTTTTTACATTTATTAAAGGGGTGGATATATATTTATGTACACAATTTACATAGGTCAACCCATTGTATACTTCCATTAATGTAGTTTTCAAACAATCTCAGGTCCCTACTTTTTGATTTTCCTTCATAACCTTTGTTGTTTCATTATAGGGCTTTTCATTTAATAGTGTAAGGATAATCTTTTTTTTCCACTTCTCCTGGTTTCAGCTGGGATAGAGTTATTACAGGTTTATAGTTTCAACTAGAACACCATTTCACATTCATCTGAGATCCTCTCACTGAAGTTTTAGCTACAGTTAGAGCACTTATTATTTAGCATAGTTTGTTTTCAGTGTGAACTTTTCAAGAGTTACTCCGTCTTACTATTCTGCTCAGGAATTCTGTTTCCTGAGAATCACAATCCACAGTACCTTTAACAAAAGGAATAAGGATGTGGAGACAGATAAAGTGGGTAATTTTACACGTAACATTTTATTTACTGACAGTTGAGTCTCTTTTGTAAAAGATACAAGAACACAACTGCTGTTGAATAGAATTTCTGAACTTCCTTTTGTCTACCAGCTTATATTATTAAGCAAAGAGGATGGTACAAGGGGATGTAAATGTACCTCAACCTGTAATAAAGTTATTCTGCACTGGTCATTTGTGTCCTCTTTAGAGGACCATAAATTCTACAGTGAGGTAGAATTAGGATTATTATGTTATTTTTTTATGTTATATTTATGGTGCATTACAAATTAGTACTGCATGGAAAGTTTGCTAAAAATCTGAGAATATGTAGCAGGAAACTGTGTTCTCAAAGAATGGTGAGAACTAATGATACATTATGAAAGCATCTACCTTATTCCCTGTCGCAAGGGAGGCAGGGTAAACCACGACCTGTAGCAGATCTGGAGACCAGTGTTTGTTTAAGAACCAGTAAGTTTAGTGCTTTTAATCTATTTGATTATCTCACTTGCTCACTCCCATCCCAGCATTACTTTCCCAAGGGCTTCACTTCCCTGTTCCTAGCAGGGAGATCACAGCCGATCCAGGAAGGTTGGACAGAAAGTTGTGTCAGTTAGTGCAGGGCAGCTGCTCGCAGTTACCAGACTTAGGTAGCATTGGTCAGGGTCCTTCAGCATCTCCCAGCATCTGCCTCCATGCACTCCCTAGTCTGCAGGGGTTTTCCTCACTTCTAAGCACGTTTCCTCCAGCCAGGATCTTCATTTTCTTTCCAGGCCCACTTCTTTGAGACCATTTCTGTCTGGGAATACAATCTAAATACCTTGTTATGCAGAAGTACAGTGTGTGGTCAGCCTCAAGTGTGTGGTTCTCTCAAGTGTCTGTTTTAAAGGATTCAAGATATGCCATTTCTTTATTCCAACTGCTAACAGAATTTACAACCAACCTGTAACAGTCGCAGCAAGTGGTACGCTTCTGCTTGAGAGTTTGAAACTTCATTTTCAGACATTCACCCCAACATGCATATACCCAACTGTCTGCTGCCTGTTATTGAAGTGTTGAAGATTTTTTGAAGCAATTTATTGAAGCAATTGAAGTATTGTTGGCTTATGACATTCATCGGCTCATGAAACATCCAAATGGTGCCACTGTAGTTCAGTGTTGTGCATTGCCTACAACTACAATCCATCCAGCAGATCGGAGTATTATGCACCAGCCACAAAGGAGCTTTAGATGCATGCAGATTAAAACTCTTTCCAGATAGAGTGGAACTGTACTTACACATTTTTTGGGTAAGTCCAGGCAGAATGTGTTCTACATCTAATCTTTAGGAAGTTATCGCCATGATATAATGACAGTAGTGACAGCAGCAGCCAGACAGTTAAATCTATTCTGGTACAATGTAAATACACCTCTGGGAGATTGTACAAAAGGTCAGAGCTTGCTTTGTTTTATTCTTTCAGACGAAGTGGCTGACATGTAAAGTCAGGGGGGAGGACTGAGCTCAGATAAATGGGAAAATGGATTATGAGCATGAATTAGGATAATTAAATTATTATCTGTGATGGAAAGATAAGTGCCAAAGACTAACACATACCAGTTTTCCCCTTTCTTGTTTTTCCTTCCTCTTTTGTCACTGTGATCCCTTTTATCATTGTTGTCTCCTTCATCCTCTTGGTTTCTAATGATCTCTACCTTCCACTTCTGTAGGTAACTTACTATTCCTTGTTTTTACAGTTCATTTTCTAGTTGTTATTTTTGCTCTCCTCAACACAGCCCTTTTAGATGCCCTCATCTTTCTTTGTCAGTCTTGTGGTTTTCCAGTTTTTCATCCTCATTACTTCCTTCTCTCTAGCCTCTGGCTTCCACTTCACATCTTCTGTCAAAAATACTCCATATTTTTGATAGATCACCACTTATTTCTTTCTTAATCCTATCCTGTCATTTTATTGCTGACTGAGATTGGCTTTCAGCTCACTTACCATCATCATAAAGTGATTTGCCCTAGGGCCTCAGCTCATAGAAAGTGCCATCCTAGGTAGAAAAATGGCTATGTTGAAATGGCACCTTCTTGCCCAGCAAAGCTGCTTCCTTCCTCTATCAGTTTCATATGTTGATGTGAATAGTAGGCATATGTTCCTGCATGTTATCACTGCAGAGCCACCACCAGTGACAGTAAGGAGAACCTTCTACAATGCACAGTTCTGGAAGCACTGGGTTTTGGGCTGGTCAGACAGACCTAAGCTTAAATTCTCATGTGACAGGTTGATACTGATGTTGTTGAAGACCTATTTTGGCCAGTTATGCCATTTATTGCTAGTAGTAATGCAGGGAATGAAGAAAGAACCTTGTCCTGACTATTTTATTAGCAAAAGAAGCAGGTTAAGAAAGATACTCTTTTAGCTGCAAACTGAGTGCATCTGAAGTCAAGGAAGAATAATAATAAACACAGAAGCCTACAGTGGCACTTTTACACTGCCACTTTCCAGCAAAGAACTGCAATTTAATTACTACTACACCCTTTTGACCTAGGGTGACTGTCTATCTGCAGTGCTGCTTTTGTGCCAGCTGGAACTGGAAAAGCGCAGGTTGTCCTTTGGGCTCTTGGCAGGCAGCTGTGATACAGATCCGGGACTTATGAAGAGCATCTATCTTTTGAAAAGGTTATATTAGTATACTACTAGAATCACAGGAGCACAGAGTAATTCTTGTGACTCTTTCATTAATGCCTCCAGACCATGAAAGAATGTACATTCATGATCAAGATGACTCGTGAAATGATAGAACAAGTAGAAAAGAAGGTAAGAAACCTCTAATAATTTCAAAAGAGATGAAAGTCTTTTAACCTTTGCAGAGAACTGCAAATGTATCCCTGCAACACCGCATCCTGATCTGATGGAGCACTGTCTTTTCCCATAGTCAGTAATACAAACAGATGCTTTCTTTTTAAAGGCTGCAGTTCCAAGTCCTGGATGGTGTTTGAAAAGCATCCTATGGCCAAACCACAGCAAATCTGATTCTGGACACTTACAACCTGATTCCTCACAGTTGTCACAACTCTGTAGTGATCTGCATATGCACAGCACTGTGCATAGATGAGTCCAAAATCTCCAGCACCTTTGCAGTGGCCCTGCGGTAATCTTATTCAAAGGCTGTACAGAAGAAACTGAGAGATTAAACAGCCCAAGCAAGCACCTGGCTGGAGTATTGCTGATGTCTATAGTGGCAAGTACTGACATCAGACTTTAGTTAACTTCTCTTCTGTGTGTGACATTTTCTGAACTCTTAGATAGTCAGGAAATAAATAACACCTCCCAGTTATAAATATGCTGCACTTCACTTTCCTTTAGAACTGCACAACACTGGGAAGGATGTATTAGTATTACATTGAAGTAGCTGCAGCTCTCCACATATCCTGCAACACCATAGAAGCAAATAACACCAAGTGAATAACTTGTAGTATTTCAATATTTCATATCTTGTACCTATACTGTTTTGAATTAGGCTGAGCTGGATCTGCTGTGATTTTGGAGGTTATCTAAGGATACCTGATCTTCACTTACTTTACCCTTCTCAACTGCAAACCTTCAGGTGTGAAATTACCTCCAAAATGGGCTTCATGAGTATCTGTTGCTGGCTGATTTTAGAGTATGCAGAAAGTTGCTTAGGGGCAGATAAATTTTATTCATAACAGTCTGGGCTCTTCCATTGCATGTTTATCTGCTCTTATTTGTTCTTTCTATTCTTTATTTGGAGAACAGTAGCTAACAGCCAATGGATGTACTTGTTTGCTAGGTTTGCTTCTATTTTTAAGGGTTGTATCATGTTATCTTGGTTTTTAACATCATGATTTTAGTTTTTATTGCTTTGTACTTAGACACATAAATGTTTTTATGAATTGGGTAAATAAGTTATCTCCCTGAGTCCTATTTCATTTCTGTGGGCAGAAATAACCTTGGCACAGGGTGTTCCAGGGATTATTGATTACTGGAGCTGTGCCTCAGGCCATCGGCTCCTTCAAGCCAATTATTAATGCCCCATGTGTCAGCAATTATTGGAAAAGTGGTGAATACATATGCTGTACTCTCTGAACACTTTTCCAAACCAGAGTCAGGTGCTGGCAACAGGAGCTAACTAAATTACAAAGTGGAGGGAGAGAGTCCTATGTCAAAAGTCACCTCTCTGGGCCTAGTGAGGAGAAATGGCTTAGACTTTAACCTGTATGTTTAAGAGACAATGAAGTGTGTAGTAGCAAGTTGTTCCTCGATCCACAGTTAATGAAGGTTGGTTTCCTGCAGATGGGTGTGTTGCTCTGCTGAAGCACACCTTAACCATGTACTGAATTCGTTTCATGTTCTCTGAACAGTCCGGCATCTCCTGCCTCTTTGCCTGAGAGTGGCAGCATGTTCTGTGGGTACCTTGAACCTATATATGTATATAATCATAGAAAGGTTTGGGTTGAATGGGACCTTAAAGATCATTTAGTTTCACCCCTGTGACATGGGCAGGGACACACAGTGTTAGACTGCTGCCTCAAGATGGAAAAAGCTTTAATTCCACTTCCCACTACAGGACAGAGATTGAGTCTTTCTCTTTTATTTAGTTATACTCTGGAAAATGTGGCTGAAATTAGTGACTAGGGGGAAAAATATATAATATAAGGAAGCTAGTGGCTTAATGGTCAGTTGAAAAAACAGCACAAGCATTTGAAGTATACTGTTTTAGGCAGGCTGGCCAAATTAAAAGTTAAATTATGTTACTTAAGTGCCAGAGGTGTCCATCTATAATGATATCAAAGCTAGAAATAAAACCAATGATGTTTCTATTTTGCAAATAGTGGAAATCTGCAAATAAACAGCCTAATGTTGTGAATGAGGGAAAAAAGCTATCTCTGCATTTATGAAGCTCTGCAGAGCTTTAGTGTGGCTGTGATATGGGAGCAAAGCCAGCTTTGGAGTACTATTCAGCTTGTGCCTGTTCCACATGCAACTTGTTATTTCACTGTTAATATTCTCCAGACATTCAAGTGCAAGCATCAGTATTAGGCTCGCTGGGTCAGAGGTTACAATTCTCTGCAAGCTGCTGCTGGAGAGATAAGGATATGAACTAAGGGGAATGGAAATGTGGCTACACTGGTTTCCCTGGAGGAGCTTTTGTCTGGATGGTGTGTTTCTACTGCAGAAGTTCTTTGAAAACAAGGATGGCATAAATTATTTGAGCATGGCAGCACTATCCACAGCCACCACATGACCTGCATACAAAATCCAAGTTTTCTGAGCAGAAGTTGTTGTTTTTTGGTCAACTGACTTGGAAATATAAGTGGTGTTTCAGTTACACATTTATTTGTGTTTAATAAGTGTGGTAGTGATTGCTATGGGGTCTTCACAAGAGTATCATCTGAGTGTTCTGGAATAGACAATGTCCTTGGCCTTCAATTTAGCCCTTTCCTTTATCCAGCCTCTGAGGCTCTTTTCAGTCCAGTGCTTTGGGCAGGATCTAGCACTAACTAGCCAGAGCTCTATGAAAGTTAAAACTTTCTTCTCAGTTTCTGGTTATGCTCTAGGATCTGTGTCTAAAAGCCTGCAGTGCAAATCTGCTGCAGCAAACCTGAGGCAGAAGTTGTGGTATGGGTATATGGGCAGATACCTAATGAAGAAACAATAGCTTATAGCTCTGGGAGCATCAATTGCTTGCTCTCTATGGCCTGTTTTACCTGATTGGGGGTGCAAGTGCTCACAGAGTGAGGAAAGGGGGCAGGTGGCCTGTCACATGAGCTTTGTAAAAACACATGCCATTCTCTTTGATAATCTCTGATGGTTTTTAACGCGTTAAAATGAATTTGTACTGGTGGAACTTCAGGACAAGTTAGAAGGCCCAATCCTCCTCAGTGCTTACCAGCATCTATAAATAGCTATTAATTCCTGCACCTCATGCTTCCTCCTATGCATGGCCTCACACAGATGTAAAAAGCTGCCAAGGCAGAGGAGGTATCACTCCCTACTTGTGCTCATTTGTGCACTGACCAGTAAGAGCTGCAGTCTCTGCTGTCTTTTGGGAAATATCTGCTATCCAGTCAGGATGTGAATGGGAAGGAGAAAACAAGAGGCTGGCTACAGTTTCTGT
>JBCJKH010049703.1:18528-36956 GCA_039877255.1 Loriculus beryllinus | reverse complement strand
CCACCTCATCACAGATGCAGGTGGCCTGCACAGGGACCCCTCCCAGAGCCTTCAGATGGCTTTCAGGTTTTGGCTGCCCTCCTTCATGCTGTCCCGCTGCCCGGGGCTGGCTGTACACTGTGCCTATGGCTGGTGCTAGCCTATGGTAAGCAGCAGGCAAGGTGATGAACCCAGACACAGCCAGCATCTCAACACTGGTGTGCAGCTGTCATGAATCATGACGTGTGCAAACTTCCTCAGTACCATCACACAAAAGCCTTTTCACACTCTGGCAGCTCAACTGGAGGGGCCACACAAGACACAGTGTGTTCAGAACACGGTGGTGTTCATCAGCCCAGAGCCTGGGACCCCTACACCCCTCAGTGCCAAGAGGAGAGACTCATGCTGATGTGGCTGGGTGCTTGAATGCAGGCCTCACCCTGGTTTCATGGAGAAGCCTTGGGATCACAAAAGCCCCAGATATTTCACAACAAATCTACCCTCTTTCAGATTAAAATTGTTACCCCTGTTCTGTACCCCTGTTGTTACCACTACAAGCCCTGGTGAAAAGCATTTTTCCATCTTTCTTATAGGCCCCCTTCAAGTATTAGACAGCTGCTGTATGATCTCTGTGGAACCTTCCCCTTCTCCAGGCTGAACAAGCTCAACTGTCTCAGCCTGTCTCCATAGGACAGGTGTTCCAGCCCTCTGACCATCTTCATAGTCCTTCTCTGGACTTGCTCTAACAAGTCCATGTCCTTCTTATGTGGGAACCCCAGAGCTGAACACAGGACTCCAGGTGAGGAATCACAAGAGCAGATTAGAGGGGGAGAATCACCTCTCTTGATCTCCTGCTCATGCTCCTTTTGATGCAGCCCAGGATACAGTTGGCTTTTTTGGGCTGTGAGCACAGATTGTCAGCTCATGTCTGAATTTTCATCCACCAGTGTCCCCAAGTCTTTCTCTACATGGCTGCTCTCAATCCCTTCATCCCCCAGTCTGTACTGGGCATTGTCCTGACTCAGGTGCAGGACCTTGCACTTGGCCTTGTTAACCCTCGTGAGGTTTGCAGGGCCTCACTCCTCAAGGCTGTCAAGGCTCCTGCGGATGGCATCCAGAGGGGTGGATGCCATTCCCTCAAGTGAACTAATTGCACCACTCATCTTGGTGTCATCTACAAACCTGCTGAGGGTGGCTGCACTCGATCCCCCTGCCTATGGCACTGATGAAGATATTAAACAGTGTTGGTCACAATATAAACAGGTTAAGCAGGATAGACTCTGGTTCTTTGTGTGGAAACACCAAGAAGACACTGAGCGCTTTGGACAAACAAGCAACCTAATACTCAGGGATGGAGACTGGGGTTTGAATCCATTTCTACCCATTTAGCATGAGGGTATTATGAGGAATAATGGAAATGGGAGGCATACTTACACTTCACTCAGCAAAGCATGGTCACTGGCAGTTGTGGAGAAGTGCTGCTCCAGGATAGACACAGTTCCCGTGAGCGCCACATGGCCACAGCCACAAAACAACGCAACGCCCGAGAAGCAGAGAATGGTTGCCACGAGTGAAGCATATGGCACTCCTCCTAGGCACTTAATGCAACATTCAAAGCAACCTGAGCAGAAGAGAGAAAGCAGAAGAAACGTTATAGCAAAAAGCAAATTATGAGGAAAAGAACATCCGTCCTCCGCTTGGTAAAAGCCACAGGGACTAAACAACCCAGGCATTGACATGCTAAGCAAAAATCTATAGGTGGTGCAAGACAACATCACACTCTAAAGCTGTGACCTACAGATCTGTTGATGTGGACTCAATGCCCAGAAAGTGTGCTGAGTGCTCCTGTCTTTACAGGATCAAGAGATCAATGAGAGAGCCTATGAAATGGAAAAAGAAAACAAATCACTTGTCTGAAGTGATCCATTGCAACTCAGCTGCTCACACAGAGCTCACCACATTTCAGCATTACTAATCACAGGAGCGCCAGCTACACTAGCACCATTCAGGAAGCCAGAGAAGCAAATACTCGAGACAATACAGCCCTTTGGAAAGCGCCTTTTGCACTTGGAAGAGAAACACATTTAAGTCTGCAAAACTTAGCCACCTTACACTCTCTCATGGCTCCCAAGCATCTTTTTGTTTAAATCTATATGAGGGAAATCTATATGAGGGATACAGGTATTTTAACATTCAAAAAATTGAATGGGAGTCAAAGAGTAGCAATTTATATTGAGAGCAGTGAGATGCAGCTGTGTTACACAAACAATACATTTCCAGCTTTATAGGATACACTGGATTATCAGTGATCCCTGAATACAGTCTGCAGTAGCATAATCATAGTTTTCATGAAATGCATCATTTAAGCAGTCTGAGTTAACAAACCACCATCATCCCCCTCCTCCAAACTGCTGTTTTACAAACACTGCAATAAGGAGGTTGCAGCTGAATTGCCAGGTTCCTTCCAACCGTGTGGCCTGAAAACCCATCTGCTTGCATGGCTGGGAAATGCAAATCGGAAACAAGCACAGCTTTTAACTGCGCTATAATGGTAATGGCAATCCATAGCAATTCATTACTTCAGGGTGATGGCATTAAGCTGTCTCCATTAATGTGCATTTCATACAACTGCGCAAAACACAAGCCATTAAGACAACGCTTAATGGAGTGACCAGCATTGCACGTCGCAGGCACAGCCCATTGCTTCTCTGGGAAGGCGCTAAATGGACAAAGCTTTTGAAGGCAAGGAGACAGCTGGTGAGCATGTACATCACATCTTCCCACCCCAAAAATTCTTCACAAAGATCAGCAAGTCTCCATCCGCCACATGAGGCAAGTTTATTTTTATTCCCCATCCCTTTCCCACTAATGAATGAGTTGCAGAGCAGGCACTTCCGTGGAACACTGGGGAATAATATGCATCCGATAATTGAAAGCCTTCTTGTTTCACAAGTGGGAAACTCTTCTTTTAGAGAGTCACTAGCAACTGTCCTGGTCAGGCTTAAGCAGCTATCATCACCAAAATGACTTATGAAATGCCACTTCACTAACTGCAAATAAGACTTAATTGTCTAGAAACAAGCCTGGGAAGATTTTATAGTCAAGCCCACAGCTGGAGTCCATTCAGTAGGAACTATCTTCATGACAAAAATAGTGCTGAATGAACAAACACTGCAGCTTAGCAGTGACAGGGCAAACAAAATCCAAATGCATGCTATCAGAGAAAATCATCTCCGGGGTTCATTTTACCACAGAGGTCCAGACATGAGTTCAGACACCAGAGCTTGCAGAGCAACACTCTGCTTTGGGGAATCTGCTTGAGTGCAGCTTACAAGCCACATGCAACAGCAGCTATACATTGTGAGGCTGGCTCACCTCCACAGCATCTGCTCCCGGGTCAGGCCCAAACCTCCAAAAGTTAATCCAAGGAATGCTTACACCTGGCACAGGATTAGCAGTGAAGGATTATCTAAGAGCAACCATGCTCTCACCCAGCAGGCAACGCTCAACACACGTGGCCACAGCCCAGCACAAAACAAATAGACTTTCAAGCCACACTCCTAAAGGAGATGGTGACTAAATGCCAGATCATTGCTTGGTGTGGAGGAGAACCTAATCATGCTGATCCACAGATTGCTTTGCAGAAGGATCCTGTCAAAGACAGGAAAGAAAAACAGCTGGAAGCAAAGCCAAGGGACTGTCAAGGTCTGAAAGAAAAGCTGATGGTTTCAGAAAATGGGAGCAGCCTGCATGACAAAACTAGACATTGGTGTAGACCCAGGACTGATGATTAACACCCTACACTGCGCAGCCAGCTTTCCAGGACACTGGAAGAACTCACCCTGGAGAATTTGCTAGATCCCTTACCCAAACACATGACAACATCTGCCACCAATCCACGCACCCTTAAACACAACCCAACAGCTCCTCTCGTCACTCAGCGCCATGCAGCTGCACAAAGCAACTTTGTGACCATACTCTTTATGTTTTCCTCTATAGCCAAAGTGAAAAAGCATTACAATATTTAGGTGACCTTGATTTTATCAGTGCAGATGATGGCCAAGGTATGCTCTGAGAGGTGTCCAAAGCAACCACACTATTTTGGGTAAGGCACAGAAAACTACCAAAATGTGGAGCTGCAGAAACTACTCACTTCTGTAGCACATCTAAAGCAGGAAGCAGAGGGACTTCAGTTCATGGAGAAATAGTAGGTTGCTAATTTGCAAGCACAGGAAGCACCCCAAACCAGTACATTTCCGAGAGACAGCATGCATCCATACATAGTCATTTTGCACCCAGATTGGCAGCAGAGCTGCACAGCTTCCTTCCAGAGGGCAACTAACTGCATGACATAACCTCTTCTGGTGCTGAGGCTGCCAGACCCCCAAGAGCTCCCACTGTGAACATTCTTTATAAGCAGCATAAATTCATGCCTATCCTGAGCAGTATAGGTGGGTTTATAATCATGTTTTAAAGCAAGCCTAAAACAGTACTACCAAGAGCAGCTTTCAGAACCTCGTGAAGCTCGTGAAGGACTTCTATATGCTTACCAAGCTTCCCAAAAAAACACTGAAGCAAATCAAAGGATTGCTGAAAAAAATTAAAGCTTTCCAGGAAACCTGCTTTATGATCTCTCTCTGTAACCCCAAGTCAGCAAGTATCTTCATACCACACAACTGAAAACCCATGATGATGTTTGCCTAGTTCATGTTCACAAAATAACTTGCTAATGCACTGATGACAACTGCAGGCTGGAGGCCTGTGAACTCCAGCTGACAAAAATAAGCACTATTAAAATAAGCTTAGTTCCAATTTTCTGCTAGTTTTCCTTTCCACATGGCCAACACGCTGAACTTTGCAGCTGTACATCCACTTCCAATGCAACAGTGTAGAACGATTTAAATATGAAACTGTACAGCACAAACAGACATCACTGCATCTCCCGTTTCAATGGCCATTTTGTGCAAGGCATCACTAGAACCTTTTGTGCAACTCAGCAGAATAAAAACATTTTTTGTCCTCAGGCTGGCGAGCAGCAGTTGCCATGGAGGCAGGTTAATAACAGCCCAATGATTTGCCCAGAGCTGCCTGTGATCTTGGCTACAGATTTAACACACTCTCAGAAGGAGGCCAGCTAAAACAAGGACTGAGATTATTCTCTAGAGAATGAATGCTATTAAACACACACACACACACACATATTCTTTCTAAAGGACAAAAATAAAGAGAAGAGAAAAAACAGGAACCGCCTATTCTTTTAATCTCCTGGAAACTATCAGTCACAGGAAATTGGTAAAGGATGAACCTACATATGTACACAAACGGGCAATTGGTTGCTTAATGTATGAAGAATAATTATACAACCTACTCAGCAGTGTACAGGCTATTGCATATATGCAGGGGCTTAGCCATTCAATTTCCCATGTCAAATGGCAATTATGTGGCTAAACCTTCTTTAAGTATGGCTTTAAGATTTAAACTCAGAAAAGCAAGGTAATGCAGAATTAATGGAAAATGGTCTTAAAAAAAAAGGCAATTCTCCAACTCTAACTCATCCTACTAAGGTCAATTCTGTGTTTGGAAATTACAAAAGACAATGCAATGGGATGAGATAGCTGTCCTGAGTATTCCTAGGGCTTGCTCTAGGAAGTTCACACATCAGCTCTCAAAGCCAGACTTCAAAAGCTGAGACAGACAAAGCCATCACAAAGCCATCCCTCAAAGCAAAGCATGGACAGCATGAAGTAAGAGAAGAGTGTTCACACCTCCTGGACAGAAAACCAGCCTGTCCTCTGACATCCCAAACTCCTCTTAGGTTGAATTAGTCCCTCAGTGTATCTCAGGTATGATCTCATAGTTAAGGTTAGTGTGGAATGAAAAAAAAACCAGGAACAAAGCCTGAAGAGGTTTGAAAACCTCTCAGTTTCAAGGATCTAAAACTCCAGGCTCCCATGGCCATTTTCTGAGTGAGTTCCAACTCTCTTTTCCTTACAAGTTCCATTTGTTTCCCTCCCATAAATCAATCTTGCTGTTTTGAAAGGTGAAGCAATGAGCACCATTTTGTCTCATCTCTTTCTGTAATCATGTAATGCACTTCTAGAAATCCTAGTATGTTGGACACTTGTTCAGTTAACACGTGGTAGAAATTACATGACATGTTCCATCACAGAACCAAGATCCCTGTTGGCTTCAGCACTACAGCACAGGGAGCACGTGTGGAGAAACTGCTGTAACAAAGAGAATGTTGCAAAAGACCCAAGGAAGGGAAAAGCACTAGATAATACCCTTAATTAAAGCACCAGATAGCATCTTTAATGCAGCCATCACATGTAAATCAGGCTCATTATTACATATCCACAGGAGCCTGGTGTTGGGAGCATTATTCCCAATTCATGAAGAAATGCGGGAGGTCAGCACTTCAGATTCACCTCCCATTTCCCCAGTGCTGAAGATTATTCAATACCAAGACTGCATAATAGCATTGGAGTCCTAAAACACCTTGGATCTTTGTCAGAAAATGAACTGTAAGTCAGTGAAAGCAAATGCTCATTTTACTTTCTGCCACTGACTGTATTTTTTTAAATCTCCATTATGAATGGCTTATGCATGCTAGGATGTACATTTTCATACCTTACAGCATGACTGACAGCTACAGGGGAAGCGGTGAGGGATGCAAGAATATACTAACACCTCAGAAGCAAAAACGGAATTTACCTCCTTCTTCCCTGTCTGAGCCACTACCTGGCAGTAAGATAACTTTACTTCCCACATTTATCACCCACACCAGCAGCCAAGGGTCAGTGGCAACAGTGCAATAAGATAAAACATTTAATCTTACACGGGTAAGTTTAAAGCATGTGACAAATCTTTTTTTCCCACATTAATAGGGCCACTAAAATAAAAAGGCTGCGTGCTAAATCACTTGGAAGTCTTCGTTGAAGCTCTATCCTTACCTGTTCCTGTTCATCTTAAATGTTGCTGATTTTCAAAACACGACACAAAGCTAAAACCTCTATAATTAATTACAATAAATGCTCACCCACCACACACTTTTGGATTAAGTACATTAAACAGACTGAATGAGTGATGAGCTCAAATAGAGAAAGTCTTTTATTTTCCTCCCACAAATCTCTTAAAGCTCTTCCACAGATAGCTTCATTTCAAGTTCAGCTTCTCCTAATTTCGCCTTTTTGTCCTTCCCAAATCAGAAGTTGTGAAATTAACTTATACTAAAAATGAACTGTTCATGAAAGCCAGAAAACTTAATGCAAGGGTACTTTGGTCTAGAAAGATCGATAATCTCCCCCCACCCTGCATTCACATCCCATTTTTCCAGTTGTTAATCAATAAATTCTCCTTCCTAGCCAGTACAGTATCTGTGATGGAGAAGACATGACCTTTGAAGACCACGGCCATCAGGGCTGCCACCAAAGATCAAACCTGAAATCCAGCAAGACAACCACTCTCATTCATCACAGGGGCTAGAACAAGAGGCTTCATTCAAGCAGAAAGTGATGAGACCTGCAGTGAGTCTGATCCTTCCAGTTAGGCTTATCCCAACCTGCAATATTTAAGAGCTACTCAAAGAACAAGTAGATCCTTTCTGAAGGTTTTCAACATTAATGGCAACCTCTTCAGATATTCTTGATACATATATGACAGATGTGGTTTCAGCACTGCATTGCAGCTAGGTCCCCACTTCTGAGAATGTATTCATTTTCTTTTCCCAGTTTTACACCTGCCATCTTTAAACTTCTTTAGAAGCTTCCATAGTGTAGCAGAGAACTATAAAGACTTGCTCATGCTTCCTGTGGTGGAACCAGTGCAGAGAAACCAGGAGAACTGGTACACACTAGGAACAAAAAAAAAAAATCCCAACTCAAAAACCCCTGGCAGAGGTTATCAATGTTTATCAGTAACAAAACGCAATTTAATTTTTCCTCTCACTAATGAAAACATGACCTCGAGATTGCAGAAAAATCTGTTTTACCAAGGCAAGATTTGCCTCTTCTGGATGCTGTTAAAGGACAGAGGGAAGACCCTAAGACAGCTGTAAACATAAACCCCGTTTTTCTTCAAATCTCAGGTCCAAACCAGACTTCTTAAAAAAAAACCAAAAACAACACCACACACACACACACAAAAAAAAAAAAAAAAAAAAAAAACCCACAAAAAGAAAACCACCAAAAAACCAACCAACCAACCAAAAAAATTCCCACTGTAGAAATCAAACCTGTTTCATGTGAGGACAGATATCTGCATTGCCTTTCACAGGCTTTCTCTAATTCATCCTCTTCAAATGCACTGAAATGAATGCACATACATCTATATCATTCCCAGCCTCTGTAAGGCTCATTAAGCTCACAGGTGTTCTGAAGGCATCTTTTTCAGGCAGTGCAACCTATGAAAGATGAATCACTACATCCATGCCTATTGTGAGTGCCCATACCAGGTGTTTGCTGAGTGAGAGCAAGAAGTCAGTCCTGCATGGCAAGAACACTGCTGCCCCATGAGACAATGGGACAAGAGAATTGCTCTTGTCCAGCTCTTGGACAAAGGTCAGGCAGAACTTAAGCTTTAATTCATGTCTTGTCTGTTTTACTTTTGGCCTATGAAACAGTGGAAACCACAGCAGAAGAAAAATACCTAATTTATACTTTGGGAAAGGCCTTACTTGAATCAGATTTATAAGGGAATCCTTATGGATCAATATCTTTTAGCTGTAAGCTACTTCTGCACAGAAAGAAATGAAGTTGGTGATTCAAAAAGAGGCTTCTCATATAAGGGATGGCTCAAGCAGTACTCATATAAGTTTTGGCATTATTCCTCCTGGAGACTCGTTCTACTGTTTTACTTGCAAAATAACCATTAGGACTTTTGCACAGCCGGAGCATGTGGGAGAGCTCATTGACACACAGAGCTCAAAGTTCAAACACATTGCACCAGCAAGGGCAGCTGCTGCTCCAGACTGTGGCTGTAACTCTCAGATGACATAGCAACAACTCACTGTAAAACGTGCCTGAAGACATTCCTCCTTGGTGCCCTTACCCTGACCTCCCTCCCTTCCTTCTTGCAGAAACATGCTGCAGGGTCAACATGTAAGAACTGCTGCATCAGTAGATGCCAATCCAGGTGGTTATTTTGGAGAAACTCAAACCAAAGAGGTAAAACAGATGAAGCAATGGGCAGACTGCCAGAGATAATCAAATGCCTGAAGGCCTAGACAAGCTCACTGGGGGCAGTACAAAAGCACTTAAGCATTTCAGTCCTCCAGGCTACTTCAGCAGTTCTGTGAAACCTTCTGTAAGAACATTTGGGTTTTCTTGATTCAACCATCCTCCAGAGGCACCTGTACTTGGTTGGCATGATTTTTAAAGCTGACTTTAATCAAAGGTGAGTATCTTACCTGGAAAACTGGAGTTGGGACTCTTACCTCCACCTTTCTGGCAGCTGTAACTCACCTCACTCTTCATCAACCTTCAGAACTCAGCAGGAGAGCAAGACTTTAGCCACACTGGATTTCAGTCACTGCTAGGGACCACTTCCCCAGTTGACTCCTCCCTAGCTACAAAGAAGCAAACAGAAACACAACCTGTCTCTCTCTAGAGCTGAGGGCCAAAACCTGGGGTGGGGGGCAGAATTTCAGCCTGGTGGATATAAGATTTGGAAGGTAAATGCTCCATTTCAGAGACAACTGAAGATACCAAGGTCTTCTTAGACATTTACTCAACTATGGAACTAGAGGAGTGATAAGAAACTTGAACCACAACTGCAGAAATCTTTTGCTCTGCAAGAGCTTTCACGCAGGTATTTCTCCAGTTGAGCCATCACCACCCCATTTTCAAAATGTAAGCTTGCTTCATTAAGGGAGCAGGCTGTTTCAATGAGATACTCCACATATGCCTTCATGTGCTCACAAAGCAGCTGAAACACCTCCCAGCATCTGGGGGAAACAAGGGAAAGAAAAAGAAGAAAAAAAAAAAAAAAAAAAAAACAGATTCCCATAAAGCAAACAACACCCACCCAGCCTGGAAGAGTGCCCAGAGCTAAGCTCATGTTAAACAACCATTGCTAAGTTTCTCTTAGTTAAGTAAAATATGGTACTTTGCTTCCTGGGAAAAAAAATGTTTTAGGCATTTTGAAAGGCTCATTAAGCTTGCAGGTGTTCTGGGGATGTCTCAGCTCCAGCACCACAGCGAATATCCCACGCTGACTCTTCCCTCATACCTCAAGTACTGCATAAAGCTTAAAATGGGAAAGGGAGATCATGTCGTACACACAGACCCTGAGAGAAGTGATGGATGCCATGAGAACTGCCACAAGGGTGCTCTCCTAGTGATGTCCATTCAGACACTGGCAGAGGAGGCAAAGTAAAAATATCCATACTGCAAAGGCAACCAAGAAATAATGTGGCTTGTCAGAGAAATGGAGAGTTTATCTCAGCACATTACCCAGTGCAACCCAGCAGTGGGGATCTGTATGTCAGTACTGAAAGAAGACATGTTACAGCTGTGACTTGTGACTGAAGCAACATTTTCCCTCCAATCTAAGGGAAAGGAACAAAGACCAATATTTTCACTGTGCTTAAGCCATCACTGGTAGATAAGTCTTATTCGAAATCTGTTTCATCACTGCCTAAAAACATTTTAAGTGCCGCCATTTAAAGGACCTTCCCTTTGAATTAGCATTTCTGGGCTTTGTTGGTGGGTTTTTTTAACCCTTTTTTCAACTTCTCCATGACAGGCACCACATTTACCTGCATGTTACTTCAGGAAGATTCCCAAGGCAGCCTGAATAGGGTTTAGTTACCTAAACAAGGGTCTCTAGCACCATTTTAGGTGCCAGACTCCCAGCTGCTGCAACAGAACGCTATGAGTCTCCTTTGTGTCGTGGCTCATCTGTGCCAGCATATATGGACGTGTCTCATCGCTAGGGCAGATGAAGAGGCAAAACACATTGATAACCAGGGACCTGGCCTGTTCCCTCCATGTCCTCTACAGTCCAGGAAGCAGCATTCATAACCTATTGGTCCTTCCTGAAGCATTTCTGCTGTGTATAAAGTATGCTACGTGCACTGATCTGAAGTTTGGAACGTCTTTTGGCAGCCAGTCTGCCACCCAGGTAATTTTTCATAAAATAAGTCTAAAAAGAATATTAATATTGAAGACAGAGATCATTAATTGCAACCTAAGTATCTGAGGGAGGAAAAAAAAAAAATTCTGAAATATCTAAACATTTGAATCCTAAAGAACAAAAGTGTGCAAATATAATGGAAAGGTGAAGGATGAGGCAGCAAGCTTTGGTGAATATTTCCCTGCAACTGCTGTTGAATCTCTAATGTGGAGGCAGACACCTCCAGCAAACGAGCTGTCAAGCAGGCTTCAGTCAGCTCCATCAAGGGAAGAGGACTGCTGGACAGAGCTAGCTGCAAATGCTGTCTCTGAGCATTTATATCCTTCGCTGTGCTAACTCTCAGACTGGAATTTTCCAAAGCAATCAGTCATGTGCTTGATTTCAGGTGTCTTTCTGAGATGCTTAAAAACTAAATTCCTCCTGAACTCTTAAAATAAAGGTTCCAGAAAACAAAGCAGGATTTTTTTGAGGTCTCAAGCCAGATATTGAAAGAACAGGCATGTGGAATTCCCAAACCATTTTTAAAGCCTCAGCTGGAATCCTCCTTTAGATTCTGACATACACACTTACTGCTGCTAGCAAGGGAAAAATGAAAACAAAATCACAGAACATTTCCTAGGAAGTGTAGTGTAGCAGACCAGTAAGTCAGATGTGACGTGTGTCAATTTAGTATCAATTACTGCGGTTGTGACTGACAAGTTTCATAGACTCATTGGCATACAAAACCCATACTACGCCATCTCATCTGTAAACAGTTTTGAAGCAATCGGGCAACACAGTTAAAAGTGAGGTGTCCCTCACCACACATTATTGTCTTTCAAGCATTAACAACCAAATTTAAGTTTACGGTACGTATTCAAATGGAAGATCTAGACTCTTAACAGCCTTAACAAACAAAACAAGAAAAATAGAAGGACATTTATCTTAAATTGTTAGGACTAGTACAAAGCATTAGGTTTATGCTACTACCATTTCTGAACTCTCCATTTCCCTTTCACCCAGCCCTTTATTTACCTTGAATCCCCAAAGGACTAATATTGCCTCTCAATGCTGGCACATGATGGTACCGGTGTGGCCTTGAACTCCTGTACATCCAGTGGTACCTGCCAATTTCCATTTCTGGTCTGGTGATCACTGCCAATTTTAGGTGGTAAAAAGTCAGTGTCACCAGCAAGTTTTAGTTCAGTACTTTCAATCATTTAACTTAAAAAACTAAGAGCCCAGAAAAAAACACTGTAGTTTCAGAAGTGAAACAACATAAGCTTACAAACCAAGGGAAGGGTTGGGAGGGACAATCGACAGGGAAATGCTAACACAGGTGTTAAGAAAGGTTGAATAGCTAAAACTCCAGCTAGTATTTGAATTAAATACGTAGGGAAGGACTCATTATTCGTTCCTCCCACCCACTCTCACATCTCTCTCTTTGTCCATGGTGAAAAGTATTGTACCAGAAGTAAAGGAAGACAAAGCCATGGAAAGTCATGTTATCTGTTTTTTTAGAAGACTCTAAATCTGTTAAAGAAGATGGTTATTGTGATGTGTAATGGTAGGGCAAACACATGAGATTGCTCTGTTATTTTCACACATTAAAAGGTAAGTCACGGGCTTTATTTCACCTGGGCTCTGCTCACGTCCAAAAATCTGAACCAAGTATGTTAAACCAGACTTATTCTAAGTTTACAATGAAGGAGAGCAGTTATTCTTCAGTGGACAGCTGAAGCTCAGCAACAAGACCCCACATGAAGGACTACACCTGACCCTCCTGCACACATTCATCACACACTCACCAGCATGGGGCTTCTGAGCCTCCTGAAAGAGGCCACGGGCAAAACAACATCAAACCACTTTCGAACTGACACGTCCCCCTCAGCACTGCTATGGCTTTGTCAAGGCTGTCAGCGTGAGACGGACAGGTCTTTATGTAAAACTCACTGCAGTTCTGCTCCGCAGTGCCTAAATCAGAAAGCACCATCATCTCTGGCCAAAATAAATTCAATTCAACAGTGTTCGGGCATGTGGAGGAAGTGAAGATTACAATGCTGAAAATCCATCTGCTGCAGACTCAATCACAAACAAATTCTGAGGGCAGGGAGAAAAGGAGTACCATCTATTTCTGGTCCCTGAGGGGCTCAGGAAGGTCCTGGGCTTGGTCCCTCCCTCACATGGTTTTGCTGCTGGTGCAAGAGGGAGTTCGGCACAGCTACACCTGCATATGTCAAGAAGAGAAAAAAAATCTCTGCCTCAAATCCAAATGCTGGATCTAGAATTTTGAGACAAGGATTTTTTTGCTCATCTTCTACATCAGCAAAAAACTCTAACACAGTCTTTTGGGTTTGGAATGCAAACTTAGTATCAGTGACTCTAAAGGATACTTTGTGGCTTGGCACAGCCAAGCAGGTGTTAGGCAGTGTGTTTTTCCTGCAAGACATTATTCCATTTTGTATACCTTACCCTTCCTTTTAGGAAAGACAAATTCCACATCTTACGAACGTAACAAATTCAAAAGGTGTCAAAGGTATTGTTCAAAAATGTGCACACTCAGAATGATATCATCTCCTTTTGCTTGCACAGGAACAATCCTGTTTATGAGATCTAGAAGATCTTAAGGTCCTTTCCAACCCAAACCATTCTATGATTCTGTGATCAGAAGGAACACCATAATAAAATGACTTGAATATAAAACTGAAAATAACAGAATTCCTTGCTGGTACTGTATATCATTTCCCCCTCCCTCCCAACTGTCTGCTTTGTTGAAGCTACTTCCTGGATGTTGGTAAGAGATTCAGATTTAAAAATAAATAAATTAAAAAGACTGGTTATTTTTAATATCATTTATGTATTTTAATATTGTTTAAACTTTTCTTTTGAACTGCAATAGTATCTAGACCAAACTCTTGACATCAAAAGGATTTATCCTGCCAGGCCTGAACCCACAATTTGTGATTTCTCCTGCAGTAGCTACAAAATCCACTTGGATCTGGGCAGCAGAGCATGCAGCTTGCTTTATTCCTTGGCCTGGGGAGACACTGGTGAAGTCACCACTGTCTACTGTGTGACAAACATGAAAACTGCAAACGTGGAGACAACATCATTTCTGTAAATTAAAATATTCCATGAAGTTGGCTATTTTTTAATTAGCAATTTCTGATTTTGCAGTAACAGGACGTCTTTCATTAGGAGCCAGTTCAAACTCCATAAGGAATCTCAGGTTTTCTGCTGCTCTAACAAAGAATCACTTAGCAATGGCTGTTTGGTAGCCCTTACTGCAAGCCTGGCATGACCTCTGAAGCTGAAGAGCATCTTTGATGCTGGCACCCACCTAGGCCCATCATCACCAGGTCAAAAATGAGTTAGAAGTTTAACTCTGTACCCCAATAGTTAAGAAGGGAAATAGCTTTAAATGACTTCTTTACCTTCTGCTTTCTGAGGAACTACACTGACTGCATTCCCAGGTCTAGGTTACAACACTCTCCATGCACAGCCAAGCTCACACAGCTCAAGCCCTGCTGTCAGCACCATGTTGTACTCAATCCTGCACAGACGCAGTAGCTACAGAACTGACAATGTTTTCATGTCACATCATGCAGGCACAATGATGGCGACTGTGGTGTTCAATATTCATTGGGATGAATCATCTTGCACGCCTGTAATAAAACTCCCAGTGCCCAACATCCTCACGCTTGCTGCCTTTAGCATATGGTTTTAGAGCAAACAAACAGTTATGACGTTCATCTGTTGCAGCTGACGAAGCAGTCTGTAGGAGCAAAGAGAGTGCTGTCATTTGGTCATTTATGATCTGGCAACCTGGTGATGAATACTGCATTAGGAGCAAGGCTGGTCAGAAAACAGGAAAGGGTCAGAGTAACCGAAGGGGACTCCCTTAACCCCTCTTTGCTTCCTTTTTTTAGCCCTTTTGCTCCCACTGAAGAGTTCATTGTGCACATGCAGTGCCATCTGGGCTCCCCTCCCCATTACTGTATCCTGTGGCACATATGTCTGGGTTTTCTGCTTTCATGAGGTTATCCAGACCAGTATGAGTATGTTCTCTGAGTGTTTTTCAACCCCCTCCTATTTAGAAACCAAATCCTATTCATTAAAACCTAAATCACTAAGCCTACCAAATTATTATCCCCAGAATATCGTGTGTCCCAGATTCTCTCTGGGCTGGATCTCTCTTCCTACAGTCGTTTTCTTCAGGGACTTATACGTAAGGCAGTTAATTGTTTTCAGGGCATCTGAAACACCAATAAGCTGTATAAAATGGGAAAAAATATGCAGCATACTACAAATCTTTAAATGCCTTGACAGCTCTGATACCACTGTGTGAACCTTACATTAAACGGGTATGCCTGAAAATTTTGGTTATATACCAAATAATAACACATATCTAAAAAAAGACATTTTTTTCAATTTGCTGTCATGCAAAGTACATCTACCTGTAACATTAATATGTCATAAGCTCACTGCATAAAAAGAATTTCACTAAAAGTTAATGAACTGCACATTAACTCACCCCTTTCTCACACCACACTTCAGCAGCTTCATTTACGCAGCCACACAGTTGTGTTTAAGTATTTTCTTTCTATTTTTGACTAGTATGTACTTGTCTGCTTAGAGTTTAAGAGTAGAAAGGTCGCTTCATATATGATGAAAATAATAAAGCTCACAGCCATTCCTGAGCACGATGTCATCTTACATGGAGAGCAAATTAGTAGAGATGAGCCAATTAAAAGGAACCTCTGGTACAGCTGCTCTGGCTGGTTTTCGTTATTCCCCAGCACAGCATATACAATTCAAACATCATATGTGCTCTTATAAGGAATCTGTATCCTTGTGTAATAGCTTTCTTCCAGCCTCCCATGTGCACCTGGTAAATGCACTATGGTCATCCACAGTTGAGGTGGGGTTTTGTTTGTTTGGTTTTGATTTTTTCTATTTTTTTTTTTTTTTTAATTTTGAAGCCTGGTAGAATTTCTCATAGTTAAATGTAAAGGGAAACTTCTTGTCTCTGTTAATGTGTATCAGGATCTATACCCTTCACTGCTGATGCAAAACGGCATTTCGTTTTCCTTATTTATTCCACCTCAGTAAATCTGCCTGCCCAAACCTCACATTTTGATTTAATTTAATGCCTGCAAGACAAACCCTGTCATTTGTAATAATTTGCAAACCTTCATCTTTAAAATGCATCCAATCTGTCCTGCAGCCGTGTAAAGTATCTGTTAAAACATTTTGCTTCAGCTTGCTCATGGTGTTCTCTTCTGATAAGAGCTGCTAATACACAGTACATAAAGCCAACTTCTTTCTTATCTCCATCAACATGGGTGTTGCTCCATTTCCAATTAAAAAAACTGGGGCAGTAGCCACTCATCTGGGTGCAGAGAAACAAATGTCTGATAAACACTGAATCCACCAGCTGGGTAATATCACTGCCTGAATCATGCAGGATATTCATGATAATAATAATTAAAATATAAACCTGGAATTCATATAAAATTTTGCAAACTTTAAAATTCCAAATAAGGTCAATCATTTTCATTTCTCCTTCAGTAATCATTCATAAAGCACATTAGCATGTGTAAATTGTCTCAGCTAGACTGCAATCTGAAATAACTGGCCATCCACATTTGCCACAGGGATGGGAAACACAAACCAGTACCTATGACACACCACCATTCACATCTAACTGTATTACGGTGCTTGAACCAAAAATAGGTCTCGCTGCTCATCCCAACTGCTTGGGCAGGTGTTGCTCTCCAGAGCTCTCCGAGTACGGGGAGCCCTGTATACAGACAGCATGTAGTCCCAACCTAACTTCCTCCAAGTATGTATTCTATACAAACACAGCACATGACTGAGGAGGTCCTTTCATTAAGAAATCCAACCTGGAAAAGTGTAATTTAAAATTTTGTTACAGGGAAAAACCTCTTAGATTAAAAGTACATTTTGCTATTAGCTAAATGCAAATACTTTCCCCAGAACTTGGCAGTGGACAGTATACTCTGTGTGAACCTGAATACCCAAAGTGGAATGCTCAGGACCTCTTGCTCAATCTTAGCAACAGTGACATCCCCCAAGCTCCTTCAGATGCTCAGTTATCTCCTTGGACAATTCATTTCTGGAAGAAAGAGTTAAAAGATTTTGTGATAGCAGTTCAATCGCTTCAAGCTTTGGCGGCTGCCTTGCAATCACTGGATCTAGGGCATCACATAAAAGATGGCCATTACATTAAGTCCAGGTAGGATCTTAGACGGAGAAGCAAATGTTGCAAGCCTAGCAAGCATGTAAGGCACAGAAAACAAGGGATCCAGTCCAGACAATAAATGCAATCATTTTTTAAGGTGTCATCTTCTATTTCATACTCCCAAAATGAAGCAGCATCATTTTCCTGGGAGCTTATTCACACAGAGAAAAAGCTCATTTTTCTCCATGAGAACTGTTTGTGGAGAAAAATGAGAAAAGGGAAAAGAACCCTTTTGAAAAATCCTGCCATTTCAGAGGTACCTTAAACCTGCTGAGCCCATCTGAAAACCCAACTGGTCTCAACAGCCTTAGCACTTTAGAAAATCTGTCATGTCCCCCCCAAATCAAATACGCCTCCTACATCACTGCTTCATGGCAGTAACTTTGCAGGGAGACCTGGGCTAATTATTTTGCTATTGAAACTCGGAGTGGGTCTGTTTCAGCTTTCTGCATTTTAGTTCTCTGTGAAACATATTGGGAATTTAAGCAAATAGGAAAAAAAGAGCATAATGTGAGAGACCATGTGTTACTTTGAGAAATTAGGGAACTGGCAAGAACAAAGCCTTGAAGTGTTACATACACATACCTATGTAACAGATCCAAAGTATAAAATTATCACAGAAAAACTAGGAAATGGTGGTAAAATTAAGATACGAAGTTCCCCTACATGCATCTTATGAAGGCAACAGATCAAGCACCCTGACTTGATAACAGATTTACTGTTTTACATGTTGTGCTTTCATCCTCGCCAAAACAAAAGGGAAACCATAAATTCATCATAAACACAACTTAGCAACAGATTTCGTTTCGCACAGCTGCTGATGCATACGGATAACTTTCTTTGGTGTTTATTGTACATGAGTTCTATCAGTTTAAAGGAAACTCATCAATCAGAAGCAAAAAATGCTGTAATTTTTGAAGACTGATCTATGAGTTCAAAGTGGGTTTACAGTCAAGATATTTAGGACATTTTGTACATTAATTACTTAACATCTACAGTGAGGTGGGCTATTGTTCACATACACTAATGGCTTTCAGAGTCTAATCTCTTATCAGTGGACCTCCTAGATCGG
>JBCJKH010049703.1:0-15819 GCA_039877255.1 Loriculus beryllinus | reverse complement strand
CAAATCCAGACAGGCTGCAACATGATCTAACAAGCTGTACTAACCTGGTTTTGGTAGCAGCAAAGCCAGAACACATCTATGCTGCACTGTGTGAGGTGAATTTAGGTGTGCCCAGTGTGCTCTGGGCTGGGGAGACACAGAGCAAGGCAACACCATGCAGGGTTTCCTTCCAAACCCCAAGATAACATATCTAACGCTGCACTGAGGGTAATTAATCTAGCCTATCGCTTTGCTTGTCTCAGTGGCTTTACAGCGTGCCACACTGCACAGAGCAGACATGCCCAAAGGGACCCTTTTTTGTGTTGTGTGGGATGACGGAGCAACCAAGGAGCAATGGCCTTTGCAGTCTGGCAGGCTTTGCTGGTCCAGCCACCACAGCCAATCCTGCAGGCTGCAAAGATGCCTAGCAGATTCAGCAAATGCTGGGGATGTTAAAACCTACACGCTGCATGTTCCATATAACAGATTCAACCAGGAGAGTGGGAAGAGGGAGGCAGTCCAAAGATTTGTAGCTGCAATTCAGCCTCTTCTAGCTGAAGTTACTACACCCACAATTTTGCTGTGCATTTTTATTTCTATAGATGCCTAGTGAAAAGCACAAAACAACCCTCAGCCCCAACCTTTGGAGAAAGATCTCTTGCAAGAAATCAGTGCACAAATCATCATCTCTTAACCACTGTCACCACAGTTGTTACTTTTGTTTGAGCATTACTGCTCAAATACATGTTTCAGCTCAGCTACCAAGAGGTCTTGGACTTACCCTAAGGTTTCAAAACACACCATCAAAACCTGATGTCAAGTATATACCTAAAAAGCTTTCTTGGAGTCCAAGAAAGTCTGCAGTTGAAGCTCCCACCTCAACAGACCTTTTTGTAAGCAGGATGAAGTTAGTATGTGCAGAGGACAGGAATTATCCTCAGAAGCCAACATGAGACAATGGGTTGTGTTCGAGGGTAATCAAATCATCAACCCCGGCAGAAACCTCATACCAGGTGCAAGTCATATGTCTCCTATCTTCTTCCCCCATGCCCACCCAATAGTCCATATACACACTGAAATCCCTGCCCAGCAAAACCATGTACTGCAAACATACTCTCTCAAGAAAGCAGCTGAAAGGTGAAATTGTAGTTGATGTGTCTGTTGTATTCTTTTAACCATTACTAAAAGTGGTTCAAATCCCACAGTCAAGAAAGGAAAGACAACTTCTTTACATTAGGGATAATGATTATACAAAATGTTATACATAGAGTGGGTTTTGTTCTCTATTTAACATTATTAAAATTGAAAAACCATAGCAAACACACCCTACTCGCTAAAAGTAATGTAAATTTTAGTAACTGGTCAAAACAGGTGATTGCCCCCGATATTAAAATTCCCTTCTTGGAATTTCTCATTGCTCATTCTGTACTTCTGCCTGCTACTGTCAAAGTCCAGACCTCCATTTCTTGACAACTTTTGCTTACTTTGGAAGGTCTAAAAGTTTGAAAGATAACTCTCTCCCCAAACAAGCAAAGAAGAAATCAATGCACAATACCACAATCAACTTCACAAAAGCTTGAACTGAAGACTTCAAAGCCATCAATCCCAACTATTCAAAAGCATTAATTCTACCTACTAAATCATCCTTTAAAAGCTTCAAGTGACGCATGAGTGTAAAGGTCCGCCCTCCCTCCCTTCTTACTACTTTCCAGATTGTTGTAATGTATGATGAGTTTTAATCACTTATCATCTTAAGTAATTTCATAATTTCCAACCTCTCTACTGCCACTGATAAACACAGCAGATAAAACAAACTATATGTTATTTCCTTCAGTGCCAACATGGGTGCTGATCTTGAGCTTTGAGCATTAATCTCAGCCAGGAAGTTGTCTCATCCAATGCTGCCTCCCTTAATCAGATACATCCTTTTCATAATATGTGCTGAGACTGGGAGACATCAAGTCTATGATAAAATGACAAAAGACAAAGCCATAAATGCAGAAAATACAAAAAACTTCTTTAAAGACTGATATCCTGCAAAAACCTGCCACACAGACCAGACTGATTTAGATAACCAACAACTAGGGAAGGCAGCTGGTTACGTTTCAGGAGTTCAACCCAGCATTTGATTTGCAGACCAAAATGAAAATGAAATGAGCGGAGGCCCTGAGCAGTAAGGGCTTCTGCTGCTAAAGCACAGCTCTGAGCTGACAGCCAAACCTCAAGATGAATAGCAGCCGAGCAAAGTATTTGAAAGCACTGCAGACCAAGTCACATTCACTGCGAAACAGATTTTTATAAAAGGTTTTAATCTATTTTATCTAGGTTTTAAAAAGCATTTTAAAAATCATTTTGTTCAGTCAAGAAAAACAGCAAAATTGCACAAGTTTAAAAAGTTATTAAAAACCCAATTCTGTTCATGTGCCAATTCCTTTTGAACATCTATCTTTAATGTCACTGAATCTAGTTTACATTCCTGAAGGCTGAGAAGCTCTATCATGAGCTACTGCAAATTCTTCACAAGCTTTCAGGAGATGAATACACACTTGCCATTCCTACAAAGGCTTCACAGAGCTGTAATAAAGACAGTTCTCACATACTACAAGAGCAATTTAAGATTAGCCGATGAGATCTGAAACTCAGAAGCTAAAATACAGGACTGTCCTTCAAACGAGATTGACAGGTATTCCAAACAACTAATCTTAAAGACAACTTGTAGAGTGCCCCCTTTTTTTTTTTTTTTTTCTAAGGAAATATGCAAAAATATTCAAGAGAAAGCATAAATCCACATGCAGTAATTTGGTGTGTCTCTCAACACACCAATTGCTGATGTTCAGACCAGCTTTAGACCAGTTACCTAAGACTTGAGTATAAAGCCCAATCTCTATGCTTACTCAGAGGCAGGCAATTTTTCCATGCGGATAAAATCAAAGCATGGTAACAAGCTAGTTGTGCAGTAGTCATATACCTGGCAAGGACGTTAAAAAAACAGATTTGGGGCTCATTCTTTCAGACATAGAAAGTTACTGGGAAAATGGAAACCAAATTAACAAACAAGTAACAGTGGAAAAAAAATCTGCAGTTTTACCACAGTATAAAATATAGACTACTGAAAAACATGAGTCTACACTGCACTTAGGGATCTCAATCTTGGATTTCTGTAGAAAGGGCAAAACTAGAGGCTTAAGCATTAAGTGGTTATCTTTACAAACACAGAAAATCACTGAATTAACTGATGCAGGTAAGTCCAAGAGGGTAAGCAGACCTTAAGAGCATGAAGGTGCCAGTCCTGTGACCCTCTTAATAAAGCCCCACAAAGATGGCAATAAGTGCTGCCAAGCTAAATGCCTGTTGGCAAGCAGGAAGGCAAAGTAGATGCCGTTCATTTGTTGGGTTTCATGCATTTGTCTGGCCAGCCTGCTAGCTTCCAGCTGGACACTGCTTCAGTTAACTGTAGTCACAGTAAGTGGTGAGAATAAAAGGCAATAAACAGCCTAAATCCAGAACATACACAGATGCCTGACCTTTATTTGGAACATAAAGGGGGTGTGTGGGAGGGAGGGGGCAACAAACTGTTAAAGAGTGAATATACGGTTCTGTACGGCTTTTCTAGTAGCTAAATCTGATCAAGTTCTAGTCTCAAAGATGACTCAAATAGCAGAGACGTGATAGCGACCAAAGGTGAAAGCCTGAAGAGTTATAATCAAAGTAAAAATTAAAGCAAAAGTTGATAATGGCCCTAAGCAGCTGGGAAGTCCATTTCTGCTTATGAAAGGCAGTCAATAGTGTGAAAGTAACTATAAAAAATGTTAGATATTATTTCTTTATACTAACTAATGGCTTAGCAAGGTTTACCTTACTAAGAAGTAAGAAAGGTGTAAGAAAGGTGTAAGAAAGTTGTGTTTAAAAAACAGCTGAGGAAACTGATAGAAAGGACAATCTCAATCATGCCAAGGACTTTTGAGGAAAAGCAATAAAAATGAAAACAAAACAGGCTACATTTGAAACTGAACTGGAAGCAGCATCATCTCCTGCACTCATCTCTTGCAAGGCTGCCTGGAGAAGCATCATGGTCTTGGCAAGCCACAAAGAAATATGCTGACAAACTGGAGCCCATTTATACTACAGCTGAAAGAGCACAGAAATATAGGAAACAAAAAGCAAAGACCTCCAAGCATCTCCCCCAGTAGAACTCGTCATTCAGTAAACAACATTCAGAGTACCAGTCCTGATGGTCCTCTTCAGCTTCTACTGCAGTTCAACCATTTTATGGCAATATGTATAGCTTCCTACAAGAGTAATGCGTGCCAAGTTTCAAATGCTTTAAATTTAAAATTAGGCAGCAAAAGGCTTTGAGTTACCCAATCTTATATACATTTTCTGTTCTGCAGTGGCAATATCCTCACTGTTCATGATTAATGTATGAAGCCCTCCAACAGTGCTTCAAACTCCTGCATCACTGTAAAGGCTAGGTTCTGCCAGGAGTTTGAGACGCATAAACACCTTTTTTTTTGCTCTGTCACCTTCACAGCAGAGGGGAGATTCCCAGCTGCCATGCCTCTGCCTCAAATCACACATTCAGCAGCAGCAGGAATGCTGCAGTGCAGCAGGAAAACAATAGGCTCAGGATTTTCATCTTTGTTCCCTTAATTTTGCACCCCAAAGACAATCCAACCTACTTAGCTTTTACTATGAACCCTTTTCTCTAATACTGTTTCCAAAGCTTACTGCCATCTCAGAAGACTAGCAAGAGTTTCTAAATGCTTGGACATACTCAAATAGTATCCTAGATATCTATGTCACGCTTGCTAGCACTTAAGTAGAAGTGCCTCTTGTACTTGTAGAAGAGCTATTTCTGCAAGAGTTTTAGAAGGCAGCAAAGGTATCATTATAATACACTCCGGCTAATATAGCTGCTTAGTCTCAAAACACACGAGTTTGAGGCAGAATTACTACTGGGAGGCTACCTGTTCATTTTTTTTTCTTTCTCTATCTATCTATAAATAAATCTAAACTTCACTGGGTTCAGCCTTGACACAAACTTATTCTTTTGCTTCACAAAGTCAGATTTAACCAGACAATCCAGTGTTAACTTCATATCCAGTTCTGATTTTCAAAATTGCCCTCCCACTCTTTGCATAGACTTCAGCATCCCACCTACAATCTCTCATCTATTCAGTGCTCGTTTTGTTCTTCATTCCTGGCCTCAGTCCAGTTTTTTCACAAAGCATGGAAAAAAGCTGGGAGATATAAAGAAGTACAAAACTCTACATCTCCCCAGAAAGAAACCAGGGGCATTCATTATGAAAAAGTATCTGACACTGGAGAGGTATGGGGAGAGACAAGGATGAAGACTCCTCCTGAATTTCACGAGGGATTCCAAGCATAAATCATAGATACAGATGTGCATGTGTACACATAAGCAGAAAACACATATGTATCTGTAAGCATATGTACAAGAAGAAAGCATATGCATGATTATATACATATTTTTATTGAGCAGAAAACCGTACCAACATCATTGGAACCACAACAAGGAATGCAAATAATTTATATAGTCATGCTATAATCGAGTAGGTAATCAAGTTGATAGTGAATACACAGCAAAGTACCATTCGAGTGCTACAGCTTCCTCCAGCTCAGGATTTCAGGGCTGAAAACCAAGTCACTCAGTGTCAGACTGGAGTTTGAGGCAGAGCTGCACCACACAGCAAGAGTACCTTTTCCTAGGCACCATTACCAACACACCTCAGTATCCCAGGTTGAAAGGCTGGCCCTACCAACATTAGGCTCAGCTACACGTTGCTCCAAGACCCACTCATGGATTGTTGGGTGGTTGTATGTTGATGTTTTGAAATACCCATGTAATGTAGCAGTCAAAATGTTGATGTCAAAGAAAGCATCAAAATAATGATTGGTACAAGGTACTGAAATTCATTGTTTAAAGTTTCAGCACCTTGTAAGTCACCATTACTGCAGCTGTTTCCCTGATACTGAAAATTCCCATTCTCGTGTAATTAAACTACACGTTGGGAAAGATCCTGGACTGGTTCTGACATGCAGACCTGGGCTGCCTGTTGAATTGCAAATATAGGTTCTGTTCACACACAAGGCACTAGTCATGAAATTCTCAGTTAAGACACTAACGAAAGAGTCCCCAATTAATCACTGTATGCTTTGCAAGAGCAGATACCCTCATTAGGAACAGGGCAGGACATTAACAAGTTCCACTTTGAGGGTGTCCAATTAACTCATCAACTAAATATGTGCCAGGCAATTCTGACTGGGCTAGCTTTTCCAATCCCCTCTTTCTAGCTGCATCAATTGGGATACCAGTCATGTATAAAGTAGCGGTTCTTTCTGTGCTGTACAATGCCTTTCAGAACGCCACCGGTGGACAACAACCATGGCCGCTGAAGTGTTTAACAGGCCTTTCACTTGCAGCCATAAAAAGCTAAGTGTGCATTTGGGGAGTTCAGCGCAATTAAACAAACCCCACCCTCTCTACCTTATAAACAAGGACTAACTTAACCTGCCAACCACGAGCACGGTTGGAGCTCCATCTGGATCATGTCACGCCTCAATTTTTGCCAAACCTCAGCAGTGGGTGATCCTGCATACAAAGCGAGCTCCGAGACAAAAGTGCTGTTGGGTGAGTTAAGGACAAAGTAGCAGCTTTCAACCTGGATTCCCAGATAGGCTGTCGAGTAAAATCCTTTGCCAGGGCAGGCTTATTCCCTACAGTATACATTTCCAATACTTTGTCTCACCTAATTTTAAGCATCGCAAGCTCAGAGCATTTCAGTTGTTTTGTGGGAGCAGCCATCCTGCAGCCTGGCAGGTTTTGAGGCCCAGCACAAAGGAAGGCTTGCACAATGGCCAGGCCCCCGTCACAGTCGGGGCAGAAAGAACAAGACCCTGGCCTCTGAAATGGCCTCCAGTCCCTCCACCTGAAAAGCACACAGACTCTCTATTGAGCAATCCCACCCTGACAGTGCCTAGTTACATCCTCATTTCCCTGTTTCTTTCCAAAGATGACATTCACTTGTTTTAAACAGCTGAAAGGCATAATTTCTGCACTATATCATGAGTCAGAATGAAATTCATTTAGCATCTACTCTCTTTCATCTGTTCCTTGTATCATTCCCATCCTGTTTTGTTTCTCTCTCAGGGTTTCAGCACATTTGCAACCATCTCTCTTGCACTCAGAGTTTTCAAAGTGTAGCCACTAAGCATTATCATCATGTGTTTGCTCTGGAGATCCTCATATTCATTACTGAAAATGGCACTGGGTACTTTTGCTTTCAGTAGTAACATAGACACACCTTGTGTATCTATTACCACCATCGATTCCTGAAGTACCATCATCTGCTCCACCTTTCTGTACCATTTGGAGAGGAAAAGAAAGCAGCTAAGGAGACACAGAAATAAAGAAGGAATGGATATATTGAAAAAAATAACAACAAAAAAACCCAACCAAAAAACAAAAAACAAAATCCCACAACCCACCAACTCTAAACCAATGGAGAAAAGCAAAAGGCAGAAACGAAGGCCAAGCCTTTGCCTAAAGTTATTTCTTTGGTCCATAGGAGGAGTTGTGTCTCCATATCAAAAAACTGTACTATGTCAATTGTGCACTCACCATTCTAGAGGTGACCCAAGCCATGTTGCTCAATGTGGGATAGAGCTCCTTTAATTGCAAAACAGAGTCTTTCCCATTGGTTGCAGAGAAAAGATCACAGCTTCTCATACCCAGTCTGAATCAACAGGGCTGATTTGGCTGTTCACAAGTTTCTACAACAGGGAAGAAACTAAAGACCAACCACAGCTTCAAAAGTATTTCTAAGCATTTAATTCCAGCTATGGTCCTCAGAAATATTTAAACTGATTGTGTGTTTGAGTGCAGCACATACTTCTATTGCAGAAAGAACATCACCAGATTGCAAATGCAATCAAAAGCCCATTTTCTTAGTTTAATTTGCCATTAGTACACTGCAGGTTTATAGAGACAAACGAACAACTAAATTCTCATTGCCATTTCAAACTGTTTCCAAGTAAATATCATAGCAACATTATCAGAACCTCAAGTTCATTTAATCCCAAATTCTTTCCAATAAAACAACCCTAGCACCTGTTGAAAAGAAAACAGAAAATGTAGTCATCCTGCGTAAACTGAGCATCTCCCCAGCTCCAGAACAACAGGGTCAGACTCCCGACATAAAACGCAACTTTAAAAAAGACAAGAAAAAACCCAAATCCTAGGTTTTTATATATATTACACGGTATTTGAAGAGTAGAGCTTACAGATTTTTACTATATACCAAACACCGATGAATGTAGTTATTTCAACCTAAAGCATACTCATATAAATGAGCTGTAACAGACTAAGTAGCATTTCACAGGTTCCCTTCTGTTTCATAACCATGAGGAAAAAAAGCCATCCCAACTGCAGCAGCACCCACTTCCCAAGTTGAAGGCATATCTTCACTGGGGGAGCTCAGTGGCGCACAGCCAGCAAGCACCACTGCCCCACAACCATCAGCAACTTGTAAAGGAAGCGAGGGGGCCTTGTCAGGAAAAATCAGTTATTTCAGCTTCAACTGCACTTAGAGTGAAGAGAAAGTCGCTGCCTGTATTACCCAGAAACAAATTCTGGGTTATAGGGCTGCAGGATGGGTAATGGTGGCTGGGGCTTGCTAATACTGATGGCAGACCTCAAGTTCCTGTCCTGGCTGGCAGCAGGGTGGCTGACACGGGGAGCACCCTCGGGGCTCCTGCCCTGGTAGCAGTGATGGGGGTCCCAGCAGGGTTTGGGGGCAGCTGGCACCCATGGGAATCCACACAGCCCCAGGGCTTCACGGGTGACCGGGCTCGTCAGCGCTATTCAGCCCCGCTCCCCGCGCACAATAACCAGCAGCCGTGCTCCCATAGATACGGGCCTCCCCCTTCTCCCCGCTTTTATCATCCTTCATATCTCAATGATGACAGGACTGAAAGGGCTTCTGATGGGAAATGTGCTTCAAATTAGCATATTTCCCCCTGCATACAATGGAGGCTTTAAGCTGCTGCGTTTTGAAAGTCCAAACAAAAGCAGCCCAGGCTGTTTTTAGCAGTGCTGTTTGAAGTTTTATTCCCCCTCTCTCTCCCAAGTTGCAAGCATACCTAACAAATTTCACTCTTCTGGAAAAAAGGAAGCACGACTGGCAAAAAAATTTTAGTAAATAATATTATTTGATGCATTTCAGACTTTAAAGAAATTTTAAAAAAGCTGCTCTTTCAATGAGGCAGAGAGCAACATGGTGTCTGTGCAGTGTTTCCACTGAGCTGCAGGCTGAAGGTCCACACCCTGGTGAGCTTGTCTGGCTGTCCCCAGCATTATCATGAACCCTGTTATCAAGAATTCTGGAACTCAAACACTGTACCCACAGCTCAATTTCCCCCCATACCAGGGGCACACTGCTGAAAATACCAGTTTTCAACGAGAAACTAAATCACTGTGGTACAAGGAAAAATAAACCAGCTCCCCCAGCCCCTTGAATTATCCTTTGGTTTAACTTGAGGGTTATGAACAGGAGAGCTGAACCTCAGAAGTACAATCTTTAGGAAATTGCTTCATATTAGAAAGTGAATAGCTATTTACCAGGGAAAGGAGGGCAGGAAGAAAGAGATGGAAATGACACACATAGGAAGGAGAGGAGGATAAAGCACTTCCATATCAAAACATCTTTGAGCAACAGCGGCTAAGAGAACCAATCTACCTCAGCTCACTGTGTTGGTCTGTAATTGCTCATTAGCACAGCTGGACCATTAGGTAGCCAGTTTGTGGCTTTCCTGGTAAAGAGGCATTTCTGCTTTTCCCTTGTGTTAAGCAGATTTTCCTCTGAGGAAGACATAAGATTCCTAGGTCTAAATGTTTCTCAGAAGAAGGGTTTGGTGTTCTGGGGCTTGGTTTTCTTTCTTTCTTTCCCCTCCTAAGATTTCCAAGGTATTTATGTAATTTTCTATATGCGGCACAGCTAAGAACAAAAATCACGTTCCTTAACAACATGAGACTACAGCAGAAAAGCAGAATGCCAATGAGATCCCAGGCAGGCAGCTTGCAAGTGAGGTGGATATAGGAACTGTTCAGAAAAAAAAATCCTGGGATGCAGCCTGCATCTTGTAAGAGAAATGTCTGCTTTGTTCAGACTCTTCTGTTTCAGGGAATTTTCCTGAGGATCAGGATCCATCTCTATTCCTTGATTTCCTTAGCAGCACTGCTCAAGATTCTCAACAGTCTCTGCTGTGCACAAACACTTTGCTCTCAACCATCCACCTTTCCCCTGCCACGTGCCAAGCAGCCCACGCAGCGCCGTGCTCCCTCCTGTAGAGTGCTAACCCAGTGGTTTTTGCAGATCCACACTACCTGGCAGGACAGGAATTTCACTTGCTGATTTCCATCAGAACCAAAGAGTTCCTGGCACTAGTACGGTATGGTGCCCATATGGCAGCTATGGAGCAGTGACTGAGGTCTAGCTGTAGACACATTCCTCCCTCTGGCAGATGTTCTCACACCCTTCTCACCAAAACATCCTTGCAGCATCAAGCACCTACAGCCCATGCGTCTGTTTGCTGATGACTAGCACTGTCCTCTGATTCACCAGCTCTGCCAGTAACAAGCCAACTTTCCCTCCCCAGGAAAGCTCTTTATGGTCTCCAATAGCTACACATTTGCTTTAAAGATGTGTTTGCTGTACTTGAGACCATGCATAACCAGATGGTGACTTTCTCACCAAAAGAGGCTAAAGGAATCCGGTTGGAGAGTACGATGCATTATTTGAAAGTATTTTGCTACCACAGCTTATAAGTTGCTCGCAAAAGCAGGACACAAATTTTTCCACACTCTGAGGCACTTCACAACTTGGTACCAAAATACTGGACAAGAGTTCCACGCTACTACATGAAAGGTCTCACGTAAAGCAAAAGGAGGAAGGACTTCCACTGCCCCTCAGAAGCCTTCATTCACTCATTAACAGCTGGATGAGAGTAATTAAGCAGTCCAGGCAGGAGACAGGGGGATTGAAGTTCAAAATGGAGATCTGTTTTCTCACTCATGCGAGGATGAGCAGAACATCACTTTATAAGCACTCCTTTGAAGATGAGTTGTCCAGTCAGCTGCCATAACAGCTTAGTAGAGAAACAGATTTCAGTTCTGTTTACAAATAGATGTACTGCTGCAGGTCTCACACGTAACAAAAAGGTGGTACATTGGGTTTGCATGACAACGTTTTGGTAGCTGGGATGGGGGGTGACTTCTCTGAAAAGCTGCCAGAAGCTCCCCCCATGTCCAAGAGAACCAATACCAGCTGGACCCAAGATGGACCCGCTACTGGCCAAAGCAGAGCCCATTAGTGATGGTGCTAGCACCTCTCAGATAACATACTTAAGAAAGGAGAGAAGTTACTACACAGGAGTAATTGCAGCCAGAGAGAGGAGTGAGAGTATGTGAGAGACACATCTCTGCAGACATCAAGACCAGTGCAGAAGGAGGGGAGGAGGTGCTCCAGGCACTGGAGCAGATTCTCCTGCAGCCTGTAGTGCAGCCCATGGTGAGGCAACTGTGCCCCTGCAGCCCATGGAGGTCCATGGTGGAGCAGACCTCCACCTGCAGCCCGTGAAGGAATCCACACCAGAGGAGAAAGATGCCTGAAGGAGGCTGTGACTCCATGGGAAACCCATGCTGGAACAGGCTCCTTGCAGCACCCATGACCCCATGAAGAGAGGGGCCTGTGATGGAGCAGATTTGCTGGCAGGAGCTGTGACCCCACAGGGGAGCTACACTGGAGCAGTCTGTTCCTGAAGGGCTGCACCCCATGGAAGGACCCATGCTGGAATAGTCTGTTCCTGAAGGACTGCACACATGGAAGTGACCGAAGCTGGAGCAGTGTGTGCACTGAAGCCCGTGGGAAGGACTTGCCTTGGAGCAGTTTGTGGAGAACTGTCTCCTGCAAAAGGGATCTCACACTGGCGCAGCGGAAGAGTGCAAGTTGTCCTCTCCTAAGGATGAAGGAGTGGCAGAGACAACATGATAAACTGACCACAACCCCCATTCCCCTGTGCTGCTGGGTGAGAGGAGGTAGAGAATTCGAGAGTAAAGTTAAGCCCAAGAAGAAAGGAGAGATGAGGGGAAGGTATTTTTAAAATTTGGTTTTATTTCCTATTATCCTACTTCAATTTGACTGGCAATATATTATTTTTTCCCCCCAGTTAAGTCTGTTTTGCCTATGATGGTAATTGATAAGTGATCTCCCTGTCCTTATCTCGAGCTGCAAGCTTTTGTAACATTTTCTCTTCTCTGTGCAGCTTAGGAGGGGAGTGATAGAGCAGACTTGGTGGGCATCCAGCCATGGTCAACCCAGCAATGAGATCTAGGCTTCTTGGGGAGGGGATCTATCAACAGAAACTTCAAGTAAAATAGTCTCATAATTTTGAACTTAGATCAAGAAAAGAGAAGGCAGAGTTAAAACAAAGCCCTCCACTGACTAGGAAACACCAGATCTCACCCATCTAATTTCTCTTCAGGGTGGCTGGGATGTGGAGAAAAGAGGAAGTTGAGGAAGTCAGAGCAAGGTAAAGCAGTGCCTTTCTTGTTCCTGATGCTCCAAGGGGACCTGACCACAGTACTTTACCAATCAAGGAAAATATCCTCAAATTCCATTTATTCTTCAGATTCACTGGATTCAGACCAACGATGAATACATAGCACATGCTGCCATCCGCTGTGGTGTTCTGGCACAGGGCAGCACCCTACCAACAAAGGCATCACTCTTCCTTTCAGAAGGCCCCAGAAAGAGCACTCTATTCTCATGTGATGAGACTGGCTTTTACAACTCAGATCACTACAGGGTATTGAACTCTGACAGTTTTCCTACCAAAGGTTCACTTGCTTTTTCTTGGACCCCAACAGGTACGATATCTAAGCTAAAATAAACCATCCTCATTACATTAATTTTGGCATAAAGAGTCGTAACCTTGCTGAAACAAAACTACCTTCTCACTTCCACACTGCTACTTTCTTCTCTGCAAGTGACCAATGTAGTATCTCGAAATACACTGCATGCTTCAGCTTTCAGCGAAAAGAGAAGGCACAGGGGATGTTCAGGACATACTATGCCTGCTCCTGCAGGCAGAAATAGTTTCTGGCCTTCTGTATTAATCCCATGAAAAACAAACCCCAAAACTACTGGCACACAACTAGAAATTGATTTGCTATGAAGCGGGACATGTCCCTCATGTCTCCTTTCTTGTCCTATTAACTCAGTGTAACAAAACTGACTTCTTGGATCATTACTATTTTTGCTACTTTCTAAACACTGCTCTGACTTGGGGAATCCAGCAGGAACTATCAAGTTAAGGCATAGGTGATTTTCAGTGTTCTCAGGATATGGTAGAGACTTGCCAGCCTAAAATTTCTGCTCTAAATGTAAGAGCCTCAACACTTGTTTAGACACAGTTAGAGACGTTACATGAAAGAGCATTCTGGGTTCCCAAAGCTGTTCTGGGACAGACGAACAGGGCCCCATAAAATAGGAAAATCCTTTCAAATCAAGGCTGGAGAGTGGGGAACGCCAAATACTCAAGCTGGGCCACCGTCCACATGTTCAACATCAGGACGGTGATGCGAGTTGGCACACAGCAGGGTGAGAGGAGAAAGAAGTTCCTCCCCACATAGCATCCTATGCATCCTGCTCATTCCTAGTTGAAGTGTAGTGCTTGCATGGAGCCATCATCACAATTCTTCATGGTTACAGGCATGCTGCACAAGCTGATCCCATACTGGGGAGGAGTATCCTGTGTCCTGCTACAGTGGGACTTTCTCATAGAGACATACCTCTGAACAACTCCAGAAACACTCAAGTGCCCATATGCTTTGAAACATACAAACCCTTCTCTAACAGCCATACTCCTGTTTCCTTTCTACCTCTGCTATGCCAACAACACCACAGGTACTGACAAGGTATCATCCCTCTTCTAAATATTTCAAATAGAAAAGGGTTAGAGCTTTATGAAAAAAAAAAAAGAAAAAAAAAAGAAAAAAAAGAAAAAAAAAAAAAAAGAAATCACAATTAATCAAAGATGTAGCTACCAAGTATGTGAGATACCCTACAGAAGTCAAATGTAATTCTACCACAGTTTTGAATCATCTGATGCAGTGTTAGACATGCTGATCTACCCTCACTATTGCTTGAGATTTTTCCCAAGGACACAAAATATCTGCTAACAATACACAGAGGTTCCCACTTTCCACCCCTACAAGTTGAAGCACTGTTATGGATATGTTGTGCAAATAGGGCCTGTGCAATCCCACTGAAAATGAAATTGTGCACCCAAAGCTGAGCAGATATTCAGAACTGCAACAGAGAGGGAAGTAATGAAAGCAGCTATTTCTATCTTAAAATACTTGCAATTTCTACTACGCAACTCATCATTTTCTTTTCAGAAACCCTTAGCTTCTCAAAGCTGGTGTAAACCCTGAATTTGAAGACATGGGGAAAGAATATGCATTCCCCCACAGTATGCTTTTATAGAAGGAGTTTCTGCCTCCCTCTCTCCTTCAGACCACATTTCAGCCCAAATTTAACCTTTCTTTGATATACAGCATAGTTGATGTGCATGTAAGTGAGTAAGATTAGAGGGAAAGTATGTTTTTGCTTAGAGACATGCCATTACAACAGTGTTGGAAAACAAAGTACATAAACCAAATAGACTCTCCTTTAGTGTTTGCTCAGATACTTCACAAATGTAGGACAGGTGTATTATCCTTTTAATGTATAAACTAGGCCAGAAAAATTGTTTTCACAAGCATTAAAATCACTTTATTGATCTTTCACAGTAAATGCCTAGATTTCCAGATGGACTCAAAACTACAGGGGTAAATTAGGTGCAACAGATACCTTTAAACGTACCAAATTATCTGAACAGAAAATGTTAACAAATAAAATAAGTTCCCATTTGTGTGTGCTACATCTTTCAGGAGCAAGAAAGCTACCTTCAAGTTATCCCCATGGAACACTTCAGTAATGTTTCTCTGACTTTTTAGCTAAGCTATTTCTTTCTTTCACATATTATTTTTTAAAACTTTGTAAGAGTTTCTTAAACTCTTCATGCTAATTAGCTTCTACCACAGTTCACAAGATGCAGGCACAGTCATCAGTACTCTTCCCATTAAGGACTCATTCAAAAAAATACTGAAGCTGCTTCAGTGTGTTCTTGGCAAGGTAGCTCTCTTCAGCATTTATCTCCCAGAGAAGTATAACCTAGGGACTGAAGTGAGCAGCACAGGTTACATTTCTGTTTTATACCAAGTTTCTCCTCTCAATAGCTTTTGTATCACTTACCATTTATTTAGGTTTGTGTCTAAATGCAACATCAAAAGCATGAACTATTTTCAGCTGCAACAGCAGTATTTTATCTCTTACCAATGTATTCATCAATGTTTCTTTTTAGGACAGATTTTACAGTCAGAGGCAAATGCAAATGCAGTTTTAAAAGTGAGATGGTTAAGACTCAATACAGCACTTAGGAGATACCCATGCAGCAGGGACAACAACTAGCAACTATGACACCACATCTAAACACTCGTACCCAACACTTACTCATTAGTGTCCTTCTAGAATCTTGCTCCCTTTAAGAGGTTTCATTCTCTTGCCTTCAAAATAGCTATGATTTGCTAATACATAACATGTCTTAAAACTCCTCTGACAAGCTCTACTGATACAGTCATGTTTTTTTCCCACTTGTATTTTCACATCATTTGAATGCACGCATTGTCAGCCTCCTCTGCCTCCACCTCTCCTACAG
>JBCJKH010049702.1:14323-24345 GCA_039877255.1 Loriculus beryllinus | reverse complement strand
CTGTTCTGGCAGGTTCAAGCCATTCCCCTTGGCCTGTCCCTACATCCCTTGTCCCAAGCCCCTCTCCAGGTTTCCTGTAGGGCCTCTTATGGCATTGAAAAGCCCCAATAAGGTCCACAGATGACAGTTCCAAAGCTACGTAGATGTTCTGGATGATTCTGAAGAGGGCAATACAAAATTATATTTCTCTGGTGAAATAGTGAACTCTATTAAATTTAAATGGCTTTTAAAGAAGCTGCTGTGGATGCCCATTAGTGAAGAGGATTAAATGTTATCAGACTTTCTTGCAAGAGCTGCCATCTGGAGGGGTCGGCTGCTGGAGCTGTGGTAGTTGGCAGGACTGGAGAGGATGCCAGCTCACACTGACTGCTACAGCGTGTCTGCAGCACAAGGCAAGACTTCAGGTGTGGATGGGCTGCACACCTTGCTCTGCTGCTCCAACTCAGCCCTTTGAGCAGAGCATGGGTGGCCAACCTCAGTGCTGATCACATGCTATTAGTTCAACCTTAACTAAGTCTAGTCCAGGTTATCTGTTCCTGACCATTTGTAAGAAAGGATTTAACCCCTAAAATACTACTAATAATGCTAGAAACCAAAGCCGTTTTGCATATCAGGGCGAGAAGGCGGAGTGTGCCATGTTCTGTCAACAGCAGCGATGCTCTCTGTAGAGATATTAACTCCCAAAGTGTACTTGCCCTTTGGATCTGATTTTAATCCCATGTATTCCTATCAGTTTTAATAAGTAGATTTATATTGGACACCAGATGTTAAAATTCCCTAAACTTGCAACGCCTGCCTATGAAATGAGTCGGAATAGATTCTCTGTGGAAGTCACTGCAGTGCCAATAAGGATTAATTAAAACTCAAATGTTCTTCATTGTGTGTTAATTGAGAAATTGTTATTCAGTCACCCTTCTTGATTTTTCTCTGTGTTAAATAATCATGAAGTATTTCACCTTGTCTCACTGTTTGTTTCACCAATTAATGAAGGGAAGGGAGATTCTGCATTTATTAGTACTTTAATTGGAGAATTTTATTCCCAGTGGCCTAAACATCTACATATGTTCAGGTTTTGAGTTTATTTTTTTTATCTTTTAAATGACCAATGTTCCTGATTGTACACACTACAGACTGAAAAAAAAATATCTCTCAAGTACTCTGTACAATTGAACTCCATTAGAGCTTGAGAAACAGGGGCCAGATTTTAATCTTGGCTGTGATCATGGAAGCCTAAATTCATTCTCCACTATAACAAAGGGTTTACTTTGAGTTGATACCAGTATTGGAAATCTGTCCTCTGTGATTTAAATTGATTAGAGTGCATCTTGTACACTGGTGTTTAACAGTTGCCAGTTCAAATATGTTATGTTTAATGGTTGCAGACTTATGAAAGTTCACTTCGCTAAACTGTGAATGTTTTAGATGCCACAAAATGTACATGTCCATAAACAGAGCCCTCCTGTAGGCATAACAGGAGAAAATCTTCTCTTCTCCGAGGCACTGGAGGGGTGCTGGAGCACAGGCACTGCCCTGAGGAGCACCCCTATGGGATTTTCCTGCTTGGTAGGTGTTATACTTCATTTTTATATCTGCAAGTAGGAAGGAAAAAGGAGTAAAATGCCACCCTTCTGGACTCTTCTTTTCTCTGACCATAACTGAAAAATAAGTTATTTGCAGCTCTGAACTGAAATCAAAGCACTTCAATAGTTTCGTTCTGTCTGCATTTCTTCCCTGCACTCTGTTGTGAGTGAGAGGCAGCAAACACCAACACCATTTTCATGCTGACAGTCTGTATTCTTTGTGCTCCATTTCTAATTTCCCTCTTCAGTAACCCCACAAACATATATTTTCCCTCGTGATTTTATTGAGCTTTTTTATTTCATTGGGAAGATCAAGGTAAAGATTACTCCAAATAAAGTAAGACCTTATCTTGCACAGAATGATATGAAAAACACACAAACCTGTCCAATATCTTTCTGTTTCTCCATAGCAATGCTGAGTGATTTATGGCTTCAGTTCTTACTTCCCTCACAAGCAAAGTGGCTTTAGATTAAAAATATGGAAACCCAAATATTTTTCTGTAAATTTAAAGGTTCTCTAGATTAATATAAATTATTTTTCATGTCTGTATTGCAATCACAGTCCCTGATTTAGCAATGCAATTAGCATCCAGTTCCAGTAAGAAAACAGGAACAAGCCACCCTCAGTCAGTGGAGCACTTGGGCATGTGCTTAAACCCCGCTGGGTTTAATGGGATGTGAAAGTTTGGTTGAAGTCAGGTCACTGTGCTATATATGGAAGGTAGATTAGCAGATGCTCTCTTGGCAATATGCTCAGGTGTGCTGATGTTACTAACATTGGAATGTCAGACTTCACCTTATCTGAGTTGTCAGTGAACCCTTTTAAGGTTGGCAGCTAAATCTTTGTAGTTAGTTTGTCCTTATTGCTCCCCATTGATGATTTCCTTGGTGCCTGCCTGTTTATTTGTTTTTCAATGGTATTAAATGTTTTTTCCAATAATCCCAGTGATGCTGCACGAAAGCAGTCAGCACAGGAAGAGAGGTGCCATGCATGAAAACCAGGAGATGGTGCTGGTGTCACCATGAGCCCTACAAAGGCAGCGCTCAGTTGCGGGGATAATGCTTTAATCCTTGTGGAGGTACCGAGACAGTCCCAGACGATAATTAAGCTAATGAATGTTGAGAGAAGCTCAAGGCAATCTGCCTGATGAGAGCAGATGTCTCTGTTGTCACTGCGTGCTCTATCATGCTGTGCACACGCGTGTGCACAGCCCTTTACATGGTGCCTGCCTGCAGGTTACTGGGGGATCGCGTGGGGGTCAAACTGCCTCAGCTAAAACGGTGTCTCCATTGGGACAAAGCAATTAGTTCAGACTTAACCTGCACAAGCAACGTTGTCCGGAGCAGAAACCTCCTTGCCATGGCAGTAACTCGCCCTGCAGCATCGCAGCAGCTTGTGCTCGGTTCTTGCTGGATCTCCCCTGTTCCCTGCTCCTCTGCAGCATTGCCTGCTCCCTTCTGCCTCTGATTTCATACAGATGTGCTGCGTTAAAAGAGACTGCACCCTGCCATGGCACTGCCATTGTCCTCAGTACACATCTATCAGCAATCCCCAGGTCTTCCAGAAACACAAACTCCTACTCTGCCACGAGTGACAAAGTCACTCCCTCAGCACACGGTGTTTTGTTCCTTGACCTTCCTTTTTATTTAGGATTGTTATTTCTGGCAAGGAAAGCTCATCCCTAGTTCTTGAAAAGGAGTCAAAGAAGACCTGGTTGACAAGAGATGAAGAAAGTGAAGACCATGCAACAAATCATGACAATGTTTTGGAGGAGTTTTCTCTGCTGTTCATGATGCCCTGGAGAATCATAAAGACCTGTGCTAATATTGGCTGTCACTGAATGCTGGCGAAGAACCAGAACTGAAAAAAAAAGGTGAATCGCAAGATCTGCCTTCAAAACAGAAGAAAAAGCCCTATCCTGTTATTCATCTACCACTGCCCATCCACCCAAATCTTCCTGAAGAAGTCCACCTTTCACCACCCTCATCCTCTGGGGTAATCACTTTCCCTAGGAGAACCCTGTTTTGTGGAAGCCCTGTCAAAACAAGGACAAGTTTTGGGTCCATCAACCTTGACAATGTCCTCTGACATTATTAGCTGAATTCATCAGCTATTAATGACTGCAAGATGTATAGGATATACTCTGGTTAGCACTTGGAAAGACTTTCAATTCACTTCTAGCTCTATTTATTCATCTAGACTAAATGGAGTTATTAAAGGTCGTGACTTCATTTCCAAGGTATCAGGTGCAAATTCTTTTCAATTTAACAAGTAGAGGACACTGCAATCAAATTAAATACCATCTGCAACAGCAGCTTTGATTTTGAAAAGGTATTTCCTGAAAGTTTTGCTTTCATTAACCAAATCCAGGTGGGGACTGGAAAAGTGAAGGATGGCATGCAGTGCTCAAAGGAGGGGTTTTGACTCCAATAATGAATTTTGGGACTCCGGGCTTTCAGGGAACAGCAACAAGATTTCTTGTTCTCCTCAGCATTGAATAACATGGAAAACCTCAAGTATAATAACCACCATGTGCAGAGGGTTTCTACAATAAAGCTCTTTCATTTTATGATCTGAGAGCTATCTGCAGAAGAGTGGTCAGTCAGTCATGACTGAAGAAAAAAATTTCCTTGCTTTTTCGTTCCTTAAGGAATGTCTGTGCCAAATGCCTGTTATCTGCGTATGTTACTGACCAAGTGCTTTTGATACGGATATTGCAACGCAATTATAGATACTGCTAGATGAATATTTAACCTTTCGCCCGCCCAGCAGGAGATGTGAACCACTGCCTATGGCCTGGAGAACTGGGTTCCCCTTTTCTTGTCCTACTTGAGGTCTCAGCAACCTCTGCTGTGATTGTGATATAAAATCCGAAGTCTTGATAACATGGAGAGGGTGGCCCCTTTGAAGATGTCCATCCTTCCTTTGGTGGGACAAGTGCTTCCTGGCTGGATGCATCTGGGAGACCAGGCAGCAGGCCTTCTCCAAGAGCTGCCTTGAGAAAGATGAAGAACAGCAGGATTTCAGAGGGGATGGTATATCCAGCCCACTTGAGGGCAAACCTCACAGCTAGAAGCAGAGACAAGGAAGAGCTGGAAGAGATGGAAAGGACAAGAGAGGGGTCCTGGGAGGACTGAACTTACATCATCCTGTGATTTTTTCAGGATCCCTCTAGGATGATAGATTATGAGATGTCTTCAGGGGTAATCAGATAAGTCAGGTAGGATTGGTAGTCCTGCTTTAGAGAAAGTGCTTTGGTGTCAGGTGGATCATGGGTCACTCCTCACATGCTGTGGGGGAAGAAACAGCCTTCCAAATCCCCCACATGCCTCCATCACGCACAGTTTCCTAAAATGAGCAGCTTGGATAAGTATCTCTGCTAATTTCAAATAGCACAGACCATGAGATTCCCTTCTTGCTGCCTATGGAACTTGAAAATTCTCAGTGAATAATTGTGCTCAGGTTGTTCAAGGAGACTTGAGAACGTGGAATAGCTCTGGTTTAAAATGAACCTCTCCACTTCCCAGGCAGTAGGACACTGCAATTTAGATCACAAGATCCACAGTCCATAGGCAGACTTCTGTGACCACAGAAACCTGCCTGCTTCACTCACTGGCTGAGAAACAAAGGTTTCTGCTTCCATGACAGAGTCCTTTGAGAATGCCCAAGCATCTGAGCAGGGCAGGTGTGCGTCTTGTATCAGACTGGAATAAAATGGTGTTTTTAACAGAAAATAGGTCTGCACAGGATGAGCATAATGCCAAAATAACATAAAGACCCCCTTGTGAGCTTTCATCTAACAGTTTGGGCCTTTGTGCACCTTCATTTTGTTGGAGCTGTGTATTTAGTTCTCCAAATACTGTAATAAAGAAATGGAGCTGTAATCAATCAGATCTTCCTGTAGCTCACTCGTGTTATTCCCTAGGAGGAGGCCTTGCAGCTGCTGGAGCAATGAATTAATTTGTGAAGATGGCTGTGGTCTTAGAACGTGTCGAGGCGTCGTGAAGATGACGATAGCAAATGAGAAGTATTTCCTCTTAGGACCAGTCTGAAGATGTTATAAATGTCCTCAGATGCTGTAAATAAGAATTAATTAAACATACTGGCCAGTGCTTGTTCTGTGGCTTAGAGCAGGACCAGCACAACTACGGATATTCAAACTATGTCGAAGTGTTTGCTGTTGTTCGTAGCGTATCAGGCTTGGTCAGAAGACCTCGGGTGTTCTCCCTTGGTGCATTTCCCTAACTGCTGGAGGTGGGGTGTGGAGGCAGAGATTACAAACCTCTTTCTTGTGTTATGGCCCAGGGACAGAAGCGGTTCAGTGAGCTCCAGCTCTCCCTCACAATTCAGGATGGAAATTGTAGCTTCCAGCTGATGCCTGGGAACAGGGATATAATGGGGAGCAAAGCAGAAGAAAAGAGGTCTGTGCACCGGTCCCTCCATACGCTGCACTGTGGGAGGGCAGCCACCGGAGCTGCCACTCACTGTGCTCAAGAACTGATAATGCCTGAGGTTTAGATTGTTTGCTTTTCTTCTTAGGAGGTGGCAAAGTGTCTTGTAAATGTAGGGATCATGTTGATGCGAGCAGCTGGGGCCCAGTGCAGTGAAATGCTGCGCCTAAAGCTGTTCTGCAAATCCATCACCAAGCCTGGGATCAAATCCACAGCATTTGAAGTGCTGCAATAATCATTTCTTTGCAGAGGTCCACAAGGGACCCTTTGCAGGCCTGGTGCAGACGGCTGAATCTGCTTGTACCAAAGCACTGCGGTCACAGAAGAGCCATTCTGAGATGCTGGCAAGCCACCCTGTGAGCAGAAGGTGCATTGGACTCCTAGGGCTGGAATGTCTGTTTTGGCTGACTAGAAGTTACAGAAATAGGATTTTTCTGAAATACGTGCTTAATGCAGAGTACCTTTTTTTGCTTGCAATAGAATGATGGGGAAACAAACCAACAGGATCATCTGGATAATTAACATGATCTTAAGCAGTTTGGTGCTCTTCATCTTCTGTAACTTGTGTCTAAAGGATGTGCTGCAGGTGGTGCCTGATGTTGGCTGCCCAGGCATGTGCCTATCCCTTAGGGATGTAGCCTTTGAGCCTTTTAAAGAAGGGGGATATAAACTGAACTGCAGGCTTTGGTTTCTCTAGGCTACACCAAAACCATCTGAAGAAAGTTACTGGATTTTTCTCCTGCTGCAGTGTGGCTGGTGGATGGTATGAATGCTTTGTATTTGCTGGTACAGGTAGCCAAATCGGTAACATTTTCATAGGTCAAAGCTGATAAAAACCAAAAGCCTCAGAAAGACGTTGTGCTAATGCCATGTCCCAGCTGCTGATGAAACCAAGCTCCATCTATTATGAAAGTATGATTTAAAAATCCAGTAACATACAATGATGTTTACCAGGAAATAAGGATGTTGGCTCCTTGCTGCAAATGAAAAGGGAGAAGTCATGACTAAGTGTGATATGGGTTTAGTAACTTTTAACAAAGAATTAAACCCAAAGTCCTTAGCTTTGCATTTCAGACCCTGTGTGCAGTAACACGTGATGCAAAAGGAGTTGAAAAGAAACTCTGGGACAATTGGTTGTTACTTCACAAAAAAAGGCTGCTTTTGGTGGACAGAAGTGGTTCAGACAGAACTGGCCTTTTTCAGGTTTTTGCTTTCTGTGGGACTTTGAGGAGTAATTACTGCAAATGCAGTCAAGGCGCCAATCTCTCCAGTGCTCAGAGGTCAAAATGCTTCGTCAGATTAAGGGATTATGAGATTTCTAGCAGATCAGTTGAGGTCGTTTCCAAGTTCTAGTGGTTAGATTTTGTTGTCGCGGTTGTTCAAATGAAACCAGCGGGTGCCAGTTCTGCAGCAGGGCAGCATTTTGACCCACAGACTGTCCAACTGGACAAAATCACTTTAAAGTAGATAAAAGCAAGTAGATCTTCCAGGCTGGGAAGGTAGAGAACCCATTTATACCTATGGCAGGTCTGGAAATTAATGTTGGAGGTTACAGTGGCTGACAGTGCAGTGTTGCACTGGGATAGGCAACAAAGCAGAGCAAGGGCTGACTGCAGGGAATCACTGTTGGATCCATCTCTGGGGCTGGAACAAACCCAGCTTGGTCTCAGTGCTTTCTAGGAGATCAGAATCTACACAAGGCAGGATCAGACAAACCTCAGTGCAGTGGCAGGGGAGGTGGAGGATCCTCAGGTCTCGGAATAGCTGACTTCTCTTTATTTAGGGATTACGTTGTAATTCCTGCTTTCAGATATGGGCAGGAATACATGCAGTCACTAATTAAAGTAAACAGATGCATGAAAAATGTGTTGAAAAATATCTGTCTGTTTGCCAGTGGGATGTGTATGATCATTGTGAGTGTGAGAATGCACCTTGCTGGGAATTTCCCAGTCAGTTGTGATTTTTAGAATGCTTTCCTATTAACCAACTCATTTGGAAAGGAAATATCCAAAGGAGAACTGTATGAGAAAGTACAGATAGCAGTGCTGAGTGCTGTGCTCTGTGTGAACTCCTGAACACGGGGCTTGTGAGCAGGAGGGATTTTTTTTCATTGAAAAATATACTTGGAAAAATAGGTACTTTTAGGAATTCTAATGGAAGTAACAGTTCCCAGTGTGATTCGGAAGTGACATCTTCTGTATCATGCTGCCTGCATCCCTCAGCAGCACTACACTGTTTACTACTAAGGTGTAGGTCTTTAATAATAGGGGTTGAGCTCATTGCTGGAAGGAGTCCAGAGGCTCCCAGCTCAGAAATCACCAAGACCCAGATACGGAGGGCACAGGGATGGCCGAGGATCAGACCAGCACGTCTGCCGGCGGCGAGCAGGGGATGCTCACTGCATTTCCACCTTTGCAAGTCTCTCGCAGCATCCCTATGGGGAGTTTGCATATGGGTTGGCTCTGCTGGAACAAGTGAAAAACCCTCCTCTGAGCACAAGGGCAAACGTGGAGGACCAGAGGAGCCGCTGCCGCAGGGCACTGAGCCAGGTTAAATCATCCCTGCAGAGTTCACCCTGCGGTCACAAGGACAGGGACTTATTCCTGGTGCTCCAGTGGTGCCTGGAGCTGCTGAGCCAGGCTCTGTCCCCCTGAGCACACCAAACCCCAGTGCAAAACCTTAATTAACGTCTCGGGGCCTCATTCAGGGACACAGCAAAACCCTCCTGGGGAAGTGTCCCTGCCCGTGGCTGAGGACTGGATTTGGGTGGGTTTTAAAGCCCCTTCCAACCCAAACCAGACTGTGGTTCTATGATGGCCCCACGCATTCTTCCAGCTAGCAGAGATTCTTCAGTTCCCATATGCAACCTGGTTTAAGGATCAATTTATTCTTTAATGGTTTTCTTTCATCTGATGAATGCAGAGACAGTTATCAAACTGCAGATATTTTTCCATGGTACCAGTGGTAGAGAATCACTTGATTTCTGTGCAGCAAAGCCACTCTCACATTCAGGAAGAAAAGTGATATATAAACAGGAGAAACCAAGCAAAGTTCTAGCTTGAAATGACAGGAAACTCTGCATTAGCCTGCCTTAAACTGTGTCAGAGCAGGAGATGAATTTATAACATCCTTGTAAGTACTACTTAGCATTTAAATATAGGATCTTCTCTGTGGGCGATGCTAAAGGCAAGTGTCTGCAAAGCGGGTGGTATCGCACCGAATGTGAACTTTTGGCAAGCTGTGCATTAGCAGCCTGCTGACGAGTTCTCCTCGCTCCTTCCTTCAAACCTGCTGAACACAGAGCAGCTCGTTGTGCTCAGAGGTGTGAGGCATGGCACACGCGCCCAGATCGCACAGGGAATGTTAGAAAGTGGCTGCTGAGAACACCTGGGAGGTACAGAACATCACTGCTGAGCGCTGTGGGTGCCGTACGCTCCCTGTTTCATCACCTTTAGTGGGCAACACGTAACCCAGAGCACATGAGGCCACCCCTGGGCTGCTGTGAGCTGCAGCACCTCCCGGGTGCAGGATTCCTGGGGCTTCTCATACATAATTTCACCAGTGGCCATGGCTGCCTCCAAAACCTTCACTGCAGGATGTGCTTTTGTTCTGAGGTAGCACCAATACTCTGTTGGGTCACTCACCTTGTTCTACCTGAGAAGCAGTATTTATTCTAGATATGTTGGACTTTGATTTCATTTGGTTCTGATTCTAATTAGCTGGTTACGTCATGAGCTGAGAGGAAAACCAGCAAAAATTTTAATGAGCTTCCTGCAGTACGTAACTGCTTTCCTTCTGAACTGGTGGGTAATTGACCGTGCCTCGCTTCCTATGATTCATTTGGTGGTTAATTACTTACTGGATAAGCAAGCACTTAGAATCATAGAATCACAGAATAGTTCGGGTTGGAAACGACCTTAAGATCATCCAGTTCCAACCCCCCTGCCATAAGCAGGGACACCTCACACTAAACCATGCCTCCCAAGGCTT
>JBCJKH010049702.1:0-14223 GCA_039877255.1 Loriculus beryllinus | reverse complement strand
CTTCCTCATATCCAATCTAAACCTCCCCTGTTTAAGCTTTAACCCGTTACCCCTTGTCCTGTCACTACAGTCCCTAAGGAACAGTCCCTTCCCAGCATCCCTATAGGTCCCCTTCAGATACTGCCACGATTCCTTGGGGAAAGAGTACATACGTGATCTTGTTCACCTGATTTTCACCACATGCCTTAGTGAGTCTGAAATGTGTATCTGAGCATCCAGCCACGGTGCCCATGGCACTGGCAAAGAGGCAAATGTCTGGCTCAGCTGGTGGGATGGGAGAGCTGTGTCTCATGGACACGGGTGATGGCACTGCATGCTGGTGGGACGGGAGAGCTGTGTCTCATGGACACGGGTATGCTGGTGAGACAGGAGAGCTGTGGCTCGTGGATGTGCGTAATCTGGGATATCACAAACATCTGTGATAGCATGAACAATCCAGTAGCCTAAGCCCTGCCCTCAGGTTCCAGGCTGCTGTCTGCAGGAGCTCTCCCTGTGTGTCAGTGGCTCAGCTATGGTTAAACTCCTCAGGGCGCACACTTCCCTGACCTGAGACCTCCATGTTGCATCGAGTATCCCAGTTGTGAGATGCTTTGGGGAAGCAAAAGCTTTCCATGGAGAAGCTGTCACTGCTGCTTAACCCTTCTGGAGGGAAGGAGCAGAGCAGACTGAGCGGGCATGTCCCAGTGCCCAGCCTCAAGAGGCTTCAGTGCCTCTTAAGATCTTCTCAAGTGTTAGTGACTCCTTAGGAGTTGAGCCTGGAAGCATGTGGCTGGCAGGGCTGGCGAGACTGGGGATGCTCTTACAGTAGCACTACAGACTTCTCCCAGTGAAATTCTGCACTCTTCATGACCCTGTGTCTTTTATAGCTCTGCTGTCATTGATTTTCCGTCTCCTTGTTGGTTTATTTCTGTATCAGACTATTGCTCAACAAAAACACATAGCCCAGGAGAAAAACACAGCGTGCATCAGGCATTTATTTGTGAGAGTTAGTGGAGGGTCCATCACAACCCTTTTAATACAAGCAGGAGGAAGGGTAGCACATGCAGAAAATCAGTGGTGGGCGAGCTGTGACACCTTGTCATTCAGCGTAAGGCAGGGGCAGGGGTAAGGTGATGGTCAGACGTGATGCTGCTGCAGCCCTGATCCCTCAGCAGTTTTCCTCTGTAACTTTCTGCTGTGGGCTTGGAGGAGAGGTCTCCAAATGAAACACAGAGAAAAACCTTGTCAGGCCTGTGAAATGCCATCCATGCGAGCTGCCAGTGCAGACAGCTCCAGTGTTTGCATACATAGGGCAACTGGAAACAGTTCCTGCTCAGTGTAACTTTCCAAACAGAGCTGTGTTAATACATGTCCTTACCGAGAGCAAGAATGGGGTGTCACCTACAGCAGTGTGCCATAAGAAGCTTTATGGCATGAGTTCAAACAAATGTTCATGACTGCTCGTACTCGCTAGTTTTCATCCAGAGCCAACATCAACAGCAGAGAATTGCACTGGTTCCCTGGGTCATAAATTGCTGCTATGGAATACGTATTGACTTTGCAAGTCAGTGGCTCTGCATAATTGATTTGCACAGAAGTCTCCCTTTGCCTGCCTTTTCTATAGGAATGTGAAAAATGAAAAGCTGCTGACTTTCTGAATAATTGGCTCAACAAATTTTTGCTGGGCAAGAGGGCTACAGGGCCATTTGTTTCACTGCTGATGTATGAGCTCTTAGGAGTCAAATTGGCTTTTAAATCCATTGGGAGATGCATACAAACGTACCAGAAGAAAAGGTTTGCTTGTGTTCCCTTCTCCTATTTCACCTCCTTTTTCACTTGAGTTTAATTTTAAATATTCCACAAAAGGTGTCACGCATATGCGCTTAATTTGTTGGAGAACACATGGTTATAGGTGTGTAGGAGCTTTTTAAATACAAACTAGAAGGATGTGGATTTTGCTAGGCTCTCTACTGAACTGATGCTTTCTCCAAACCAGCAAAATAATGCCATGCTTACATGTGTGAAAGAAATTTGGGATCCTCTGAGCTCTTCTATTTGCCACATGTCTTCCTGTCAAAAGTAAAACTGTGAATGGCAAAGACCTCTCGAGCCTTAATACAGAAGGAAAAAAGAGAAAGTGATTGCCTCATGGCAGGAAAAGAAGATGAGACATTGGAAAGGGTGATGAGCTGTACATTGGATGAGGTGAGGTAATTGAGTGTATGAACAGGTTGTAGAAGATGTGCACAGATTAGGTGCTAACGCAAGTTAATTTATGAGGTTTGGACAAAAGCCAGAAGGGAACAAAATTGCACATGGGATTGAAATGCCAAAGCAATAGGAAGGAGTTTGTCTGAAGTCTGAAAGCCTCCATGAATGATACAGAGAGAAATGAACACTGACCCATCTAAATAAATTATCCTCCATGTAGAAGCGGTTGTGACCAGTCCCTGCGGTGAGAATCCTGGCTCTGCCCTCCAAGCTGAGGGAGATCTTGCCATTGCTCTGGCTTTGCGAGTTTCCTTGGGGGAAGAACCTGAAGCAAGATGCTCACAGCTCTTGTGCAGAGCTCATGGCATGATGCAGTGGCACCACTGCCTGGGTTTGTGTCTCCTGCAGCCTCAGAGATGAGAAAAAGTGCTCTGGGAGCACGTTTCCAAAAACTGCTCTCAGCCGTGACATGCTTTGCAGTGGGATGACTTCATCCCGCTCTGTCTGAGCACCAGAAATGGCCTTGGAAAGAATTGTTTTAATGTAGAAGCATTGGTATGGTTGCATAACTAAAAATACTGGATGGTAAAATCTGTCCGAGCTGGAGTGAGCCCGCTGGGCGCAGAGAGAACAAAGCCTGTATTCTGCGGTGGGCACATCTGACTGTGTGACATTAAACACAAACAGCTATTTTCCATCTCTGTGTAAAGGCTTAACATATTGTGGGGACTTCCAGCACTTACCGCTCCATTAATGTGGTCTGACCCATAGAAAGTTATTGCAGGCAGAGGGGGTTTTCCTTCCCCCTCTTGTTTTAAAGACAAAGAAACCCAGTCCTCTTACAGACTTTTGTTTCAATAGGATTTTGTTGCTCTTTTAGCATGTGTTTCACTTCTCTTCACTGCTAGGACATGGAAAGCAGCAAATCTGCATGGGGTTAATGCCTCAGTGCACTAAAAAAAGCAGAGGCTGGCAAGGGGGAGTGGGAGAAAGTAGATCAAGAGAGAGTGCTTTGTTCTAGTTCAAGTGCTTGAAGTATGAGGGAGCAACTCATGCTGTTACTGGAGACTGAAAGAATGTTGTTAAAGGGATGGGATCTGATTTCGTTTCAGTTTAAAATTTAATATCTCTGATGACCAACCCAATAACATGGGAAAGGCCCTTTCCAGAAATGTTCTCATGTACAGGGACTTGATCTGCTCTTTAACATGCCGGCTCAATGACTGCAGTAACAAATTGGGTTGGTTTGGGTTTTTTTTTTTTTCCAAATTAAAACTTTCTTGTAAAATTGAGGCTATTCAACACCGAGAAATCACTAAAATCTCAGCCCTCATTACTGTGGGTGTCATCTACAGCCCATCACTTCTGTATCTTGCAGATATATTGAACTTGGTTGAAATGTTCAATAAATTCCCTCCTACTCTCAGGAGTAAAACTAAACTAGGACTACATGGGAATATACGGATTATTTCTCACTTCTCTTAAGCTCACAGCCTACACTGTAGGTGTCCACTCCTATTTAATACAATATTGTATACTCTTTCCTCATGGGGAGGCACTAGGGATATGTCTGGAGAATGGCGGAGGGAGAGGCTTTTGCTTTCTAAGAAAGGCATGGAGAGGATTCAGGGGCTCTCAAGTATAACAAGGGCTTTGAGGAAGGAAATTCCTTTGCAGCAGCTGCTTTTGCCCAGGCTGGCCCAGATGCTTGTGTGCACGTTTGTGCACGTGTGGAACACACTCTCACACCACACCAGAGCCCTGGCACTGCCCATGCACTGTCACTGATGTGTGACACAGTGAGACCCTCCCTGAGAGCCCATAGAAATGAGGCAGAGTGGGGGGTGCCAGCCTGGGTCTCCATCCCCAGGGAGGGGACAGGGATGTGAGAGGCAGCGGGGGATGCCTTTCTGGATGGGATGCAGCCACTGCTGCTGCCAAAGCAAAGGGAATGAGCAGAAATAATGCAGCCAGAACTTGTCTACCCAAACAAAGAAGGAACGCAGCACAGAGACGGATGAAGGTCTGGCACCTGTGGGGCAGAAATTACCAGTACTTTCTCAAGAGTGACACTTTGATTTGCTTGTACATCACTGGGGATGGGAGCAGTACAGGCTTGGCAGATCAGAAGCATTGTCATCATCTCATTTTCATATACTTCAGTACTTTGTAATCTTGGCAAAAGAAAGGCGTTGAAGGGGGTCTGTTCTTGACTCTTGTGTTTCCGGTGTCGATTAAACCAAAAAAGTCTCCTACAAGCCTCTTCTTGTTAGATTCTTCAGTCCTGTTTCAAGATCAAATAGGCTTTAAAACAGGTCTGGATAAGCTCAGACTTAATCTGCTGGAAAGGTATAGATTGGGCAACACACTAGACATGACCATAGATCACTGCCTGTCACAGGTGCCCTCCTGTCCTCTGAAGATAACACTGCATTTGAAGCTTGTCTGGGACATCAGCATTCTGCAGCTTGCTGTGTGATTCGCACAGCACAGTTGTACCTGTGTTTAATGGAAACATTCACTTTGCATTTTCTGCCGCTAATATTTGAGTGGGATCAACATTATTGAGGCTAATTAGGATGCAGCGAGAACTGATTGTTCATTAGAGACAGGAAAAAATGTTCCATGGAGCCCTGGCTTTGGTAGAACTATTTCACGTAATTAAGCAGTGCCATATCTTGGCATTTTTATCCCTCTTGTTATCACTGCATTTTGTTAATAAGTTTTTAATTGCAAATCATCGCTCTGACACAAATGGCACTGTGTTTACTGATCAGCAAAAATGCCATGATAACCAGGTTGGGTGCCAGGTTCTTCAACAGTATTAGCTGCCAATTTCCCTCTCTTAGGTGGTTTGGCATTAAAATATCTTCAGGTTACTTTAAATATATTGATCTCCAGTTTAAAGTGTTATGGACTGCAGAGATCCTTGGATAAGGGTGCAGCAACAGGGAAAGAATATTTTTCATAACCCAAAGAAGTTCATCTCTTATCTTGTAGACCAGCATCTTGCTCTTCTGCCCTTGGCCTTGGTCAGAGGGGGCATATTCCAACATTCAGAGCTTACCTTGAAAGTACTTGAAAGCAAATGAAGCCATCCCAGATTTAGTTAACCTTAATGTGTCCATTTCTTCCTCAGGTTATAAAAATAAGTGCCTCATGCATGCTTTTCATCATGGGAAGTGTACTCTAAGTACACTCTTAACCACTGCAGGGTAAATTACAATCCTCTTAAATCATTTCCAATTATGCTAAACTTTCAAAATACACCACTGGGTCTCATTCTTCTATCTGTAGTAACCTCCTCAGAAAACCACCTTGTAGTTCAGAAAACTAGATACCACGTATACAAAACACCACTGGATTTTATGGTGTTCACACTTTTGTCCCATGATGCTGGTGCTCTGGGGGTTGGCTGCTTCCCTCTCTCTGATCCAGGCACCACTGCTCCCTTTGGCTGATTACCTTTCTGCACCTCTCTGGTGACAAGGACATCATTTTGCATCTCCAAAGGACAGAATTACACCAGAGCAGCCCTTGTCTTGCTCTTTCTTTCCAGAGGATATATTACTTAGACAAAGCTGAGCTGTGTGAGAATGGGGAGTATGAATAAATGGTATGAACACTGTTAACAGTCCTTCAGTTAGAACTCCATTTAGTTAAGAAAGTTTGTTTAAAATACTTAGCTCTGTTAAATATTCCATCCCCTGCCCCAGCACTGGATAGAAATACAGGTTACTGAAACCTTTTTCCAACACCTACAGCTTCATTCTTTCTTCCACTTCAGAAGCTGTTTTGTTCCACCACTCTGATTCAGAGGAAACTTCTGTTTTCATCTGGGCTTCGTCACATGCTCCTCTGCATTTTCCAATTCACAGATGCTAAATTATATGTACTGGAAATATGCTGGAGTTACCTGAGCTGCTGCTGAGGCTGAAGTGTGATTTGGCCTCAATAAGCATACACCAGGGAAAGCTTGACAAGGCTTCACTGTCTTCATATCATACTTAATTTCCTTTGGGTCACTGCAGGAATGGGTTTCCCTGCTCGAGGCTGAAAACATCCCTTCAGGAAATAAGGTTTGCGAAAGCCTTGTGCATGTGAACTACCCTAGTTTGTTACATAGTGGAATGATGAAGTATTGAACACCAAGGGTAAGAAAACAAGTACAGACATAGCCTCACCTCAGTTAAAAGTAACTATCAGTCCTTGGGCTGGAATTATGCCCCAGTGGTTAATCCTTTAAAAATCCAAGACTTTGAAACACAAGCTACAGCATGTGCTAAGAGCTCTGTAGCAGGCAAAGACAACCAGCTCCACATTTACTATTCCTAGAAGGTCAAATATCTTAAAATTATAAATACAGTGTTTGCTTTCCCTTTTAACTGGATGTAATTAATTAGATCAGAAGTGAAAACAGTTGCTTAAGTGCTTGATATCACCAGAGGAAGCACACCCTGCAAGTCATTCTTGTATGCCCAGAATAAACTCCTGTAGTAGCATCAATCTAATAGCTGTCAGCAGCGTAACTAAGGCATTAGTCACTGGCAGCTCAGAAAATTGTGTGTTTGGATCAGGAAAGGTAACCACCCAGGATTTGTCTTAAAGGACATCTGTTATTTTCTCCATTATGTGGAGAGTAAAAAGAAAGCTAAATGAATAAAATAGTAAAACTCTTTACAGAGTCAACACTATGAAAAGTGACTGTCCATATAAACATTACATGAATGCAGAATTTGCCCTGAGGTACCCCTGATCTTGTAACAAAAATTAACCCCAAATCAGAAAAAAAAAAAAACAACCAAGAAAAAGTGTTTTCACAAGGCTGCAGTGTACCCCTGGATGCAGAGAATGGGATCGCCACAAATGCACCTTCCTGCCCTCAGAGCTTACAGGAAAAAAGCAGTATAGTGGAAAAAAGCTTCTTCAAAGCCATTTCTTAAAGAGCAGTGGAACATGTGCAGTTCTCAGAAGGAATGGCAGTGTTATTTTGCCTGTATTAGTAAAGATAGCAATTATTGTTGGCATGAGGCTTGTTGTAGTTTATATAGCCTTTCCTCAGTTGCCCTTGATAGATTGTCAGCTGCAAACAGAGCAGATATTTTAACAGAAACCTGCGGAGCAGACTTTTTAAGGATAAAATTCTTGAAGCAGTTTTAGTGGCTAATGGGCAATCAAAGGCGTTTTCTATTAGAGCAGCATTGGGAGTACGCATTCAATCTGTGCACAGCCCTCGGCAGAGGGAGAGCGCCTGTGGTACCCACAGAGCCACCCAGGGCTAAAATTATCTCTCCCGGTGAGCTGGAAGCATCACAGCCTGCCAGGAGCAAGCGAGATTCTCTTCCAGTTAGGGCAAAATACATAGGCTTTGGCTGGAAATGTTGGATTTCCTCTGAAGCGAAGGAGTTGCCAAGGCATGGAAACATCTGAGTGTTTCACCATGATGCACTTGAAAGGAAACCTTTTCCTGTCTGCTCAGAAATAAGGGTCTAGATACAGGGTGTTTCTTCAAAGAATATTCTGGACTGAAATACTGAGTGAGTACAGTCTCCAGGAGCCTTCCAATGCTTGGGCTCTTCCTTATATTTGAATCTATAGAATTTATTATGCTCCATCCAACTGCAAATGGCGCAGCAGAAACAGACGGTTCAGTGTGTGAATCAGTGCTGTTGGAGTGAAAAATCTTGCTACATGCAGAGATGCTAAGAGCTAATTTTAAATGGAAGTTAATAGCAATGATACGTGAAAAGTGTTTATTAACTGATATGTAATTATGCATTAATATTTATTATAAATTTTGCATGGGGATTTAACCATAAACTGAAGCTTTAAATAAGTGTGCTGTAAAGAGAAGTGGAAGAGCAGCAACAAGATTAAAAACTTAATACCATGCAAAAGGAAATGAGTTCACCTGAAAATGTCTCTTAAATAAAATATTTTCACCTATTTTTCATGCCATGCAGTCATTCTGCTAATGAGAGCTGCTGCCATTCATCCATGAGAAAACGGCACTTCCATTGCTCTGCTGTGCAAGAGAGCAGGAGATGTGGAGAGAAAGCCAAGGTTCTGGAGCACGCTCAACTCACTGGGCTGATTCTGTATTCAGCAGGTGAGGAGTTTGGTTGAAAACCACATCAGGCAATGCAGAACTCAAAGTCTTCCTTCCAGTTTGAAAGCTTAGGTCTAAACCAAAGCCTAAACTTGAGAACAAAACCCAGAACTGGAAATCTTTAATCATCTCGACTGTTTCATGCCCACCTCTCAGCCAGAACATTGGCAATGGCCAGGTTTTGTGCAGGCAAGGCAAGGTGAGCTTGTTCTGGCATTTCCCGGAAGCACCAAGCAGTTCAGCCACTGCACCCACCATCAGCTCCACTTCTCCAGTCAGTTTTTACCCACTGAGGTGGCAGGAGAGAGTTTTCTCTATGCACTGAACTGTGCAAGTGCATTGAGGTTACAGCCACTGCTCTCTGTTCCCTTTACTATTACAGTTTAAGGTAAAATACTGATATATTTGTGAGGAGGCCGGAATTCTTTCCTCCTCAATTCACCTGTGTTTTCAGAGAGTGCAGCTCGGGAGTGGTTTGTCAGAACTAATGCAAAATCTTGGTTAATTTTCAATTGAGGGAAACTATTTTTATTGCTTCTCTTATAAAATCATGAGGCTACAGCTTCAAGTTTAAGAGTTAGACAGTCCCCATGCAAAATTCAGTGTGAATGAGATGCAGATGTAACTGGTGTGAACCACACTGCTGATGCTCTGCAATCTGCAGTGGGAGTGATGGAGGAAGCTCCAAATTTAGGCTAAGCTCAAAGGTCTTGTATTCCTCTGCTCTGTTCAGATGCTACCTCTGCTACCAGTGGTGGCAGATGCCCCTCTGCACACAAGGGTGAGAGGTGCATTAGGCAGAGTGATGGAGGGAGATATTTGCATGGTTTAAAGAAGCTGCATGACATGGTTCTGAATGTAGCACTACATTAGATCCCTTTTCTTCTTTCTGCAAAATTGATTATGTGCCCATTTATCACCTCCTACATTCACACTAGGCTCATTCCATTTGCCTTTTCTCGTTCTTCAGATGTGCATTTTGCACCATCGAAAAAGATGGAGCACTGGCAAAAAATGAATAAATATCTCAGTAATCCCTGATGGTTTTGCTCACATTCTTAAACCTGGTGGACAAAAGAGAAGGAAAACAGGGTTCAGATCCTCGGGTTCTGGAAGTTGGCATACATCAAGTTGGAGATGCTCAGTTTTCCTCTTGCCTAAGTAGTCCAGGGGTTTCTCTGCAGCATCCAATGGAGTTTGGTCTAGGTAAAAATGGAAGCAGTCTGTCTGAGTTATAAACGGTGCTTGCTACCAGTGGAATGAATTCATGAGGAGAAAAGCTCCTACCACCAGGAGCCAGGAGAAAGGAGTCAGTGGAACAGAGAGCAGAGAACAGTGATGGATCTGTCAAAAGACAAAAGCTACAAGGTGTTCGTAGGATAGAACCCATTTCTCACAGTTTCCTAACATCTCACCAGGTTTACTTGCAGCAGACACCCATTCCAGCCGTGACACATCTAGTTGTAGCTCCATAGGATCAGCTCCCGGCAAAGCCCTGCGTGTTGGGGCAGCCGGGGTTGGCAGGGGCTGGGGGAGCCAGCACATCGGAGCTGCCCAGAGCTATTGCAGGGGCACTGCCAGCCAGCTCTGATGACTGCAACACCCCCTGTGATGCGAGACCAGCACAGGCTGCCCCTCGCTGCATTTGAGATCCCCCTTTTTTATACACGTTCCATAGAGAAATAACATTTGGGGCCTGAGTTTGATGGTGTTTATTTGTAGGCAGGACACCGAGGAGATTTCTAACACTGTCACTGTGCACTTAGCAGAGACCTACAAGGCAGCTGAGAACCTCTTCTTTGCTTTGTATAGAATATGTGATGGAAGCACTTCATTTTAATTTTTAAGTGTATTACATGTGTCAGGTTGTAAATCTGAGAAAAAGAATATAGAGCCGTGCTGATGTTTGGTTTTAGAGTGCTGACTCGTGCAGTGTGAAGATGGTTTTGGTTTAGAATCAAGAAATCACCTGTGTCAGAGGCACCACAGTGCTGCACAGGAGCACGGGTTTCTTTGGGAGGGGGGGAATAAAGAGCTGAGTTCCCCCCTGTGAGGATCTGAGGGTAACCTGTTCTTAACCAAGCACCAATACAGAAACTGCTGGAGTAAACCCAGGTTTGTGCCTGGAGGAGGAATAGTGCAGCTGAGGAGCCAGCCAGACTTAGGCAGTGACAGGAGGCACTGTGGTCTGGTGGAGCTGTTTCTGGGTGCTACCATTCCAGGTGAAAGGTTTGGTCCCATTGCTTGATGACTGGGGGTAGGTGCTTCCCAGGCACAGGACCTGCTGCTGCATGAGGTCTGCATGGGGTGATGGATGGGAAATAATCAGTGCTCTGGCAGTACTGAGGGACATCCTGGTTGCATTTGGAGAAATGAGAGCAGGAACCTTCAAAAGGTGGTGATGGAGGTTTTTACAAACACATGTTCTGACAGTGACAGAGCTTTGTGTTACCAAAAAAATAGTTGGTTTTATTTTAAAAGGGAAAGCACGTTCAGTTGTGCTTCAATGATTTCCCCTCATGTGAACACAATAAGGAGCTTAAAGTCCACTTCCTACCATGCTGCTTAATTAGCAGCTGAAGGTGTTAGGCTAATTAAAGAATAATTGCAGTTAAATCTGCCTTAGCAGCTGAAGTGTACCTTGTTCCTTTTGCAGGGTGATGGGACAGGGATGAGAGGGCACTGGCTGTAGAGCCTGCTGCTCTAGGCTCCCTGGCTGCCTATGCCCATCCATGAAGAGGAGGAGTCTCTGCTCTGCACTCCAGCCTGGTTGAGCATCGTGGATAGCAAAAGGTTTGTCTAATTACAGTTAAGCAATAGGATTTCATGATTTAGTTTGCAATAAGCCTGTACAAACCCCACCTCCATGTTCCCTAGTGCCACTTAACCTTCCGCAGTAGGCAGTTCTCCTGTGGTTTGAACCAAACACCTCTGAAGCACTGGGGCAGGATGTGCTGCTGATCCAGGTAATACCGTGTTCACCCAAAAGTGCCTTCCTAGAATGAAGAGCTCTGTGTGGAAGGTGAACCAGCTCTTGGGTCACCCAAAGGGGGTCATGGACCTGAGGGTTAAATAACTGAGACGGCAGTTTTGTTCTGTTTTGTTTTGTCTCCTCCTTATTAGTCATCATTGATGATATTTTTACTATCTGTAATTACGGTATGTTTCAAGGTGTAGCTAATAAAAGGCACATAGCAGAGTATTATTTTATAGAAGTGAAGCAGTACAAGTCCAGTTCTTGTTCTGGCATTGGTAGTTAAGCCTTGTCCTAAGAGCTTCTTGTGCATCTAGAAGGCAGGATATGTTTCTAGCTGCTCTCTTTGGTAATGATTGATGTCTGCCACTCCTGTTTGTACAAGAGGGGGAGATTTAGTTCAGGTATTCAGGGTGTTCCTCCCTGTGAGGGTGCTGAGGCGCTGGCACAGGGTGCCCAGAGAAGCTGTGAATGCTCCATCCCTGGCTGTGTTCAAGGCCAGGTTGGACAGAGCCTTGGGTGCCATGGTTTAGTGTGAGGTGTCCCTGCCCATGGCATGGGGTTGGAACTGGATGATCTTAAGGTCCTTTTCAACCCAAACTTTTCTGTGGTTCTGTGAATGTTGTATGGATGGGAATGATCAATGAGGATCTTTGCTTCACTAACAAGACACTCAGGAGTCTCAGGTGAGATGTAGTGGTGGTTGGGGCCTAAGAAGACCTATAGTGGTTGGATTCACTGCCCTTTTCTGACTTGGTTTAGCATCCCAAGAGTGACCACATAGCTGTTTGGCCGAGGACAGATGTTGCTTCTCAACATTTTGGGGGTTTTAAACTGAAATAGAAAAGTAGCAGAACAAGTCTGGGAAAGGATTACATTTTATATGGTGGCACTTAAGTGGTGGCCACAATGGGAGGCTTTCATCTCTGTTTCCATACCCAGCCTCTTCTCTGTCATTAACGATCCTTTTGACAAATTTTCTTGCTTAAAATGAGTAGGCTCAGTTGAAAACAGTGATGTAACAGCATTTTGGAGTGGTTTTCCTCCATGGCACGAAGAAAAGTCTGTTATTCAAAGGATATTAAATTAGCAAGGAAGTGGAGTGAGTTATCATTTTCAGGAGTGGCTGCAGTGCGGATGTGTGTATGAAACAGAGAAACCTCTATGTGTGTGTGTATTTTGGTAGTTTAGGAACATTATCTTAAAGTAAAAGCAGGCAGATCCCAGTTAGCTCCCCTTCCTGCTGTATTATGGGTTTTTTCTCCATCCGCCAACATGGTTTTGTGTTCATTCACCAAATTTGGCTCTGTGAGGCTGGAATGAGATACTGAAATGTAGTTCCATCTTATCCCAAAATGGAGTTCCATCTGATCTTGAAAATTGCCAAAGTTAACAACTTTCAAAGCCTAAAAATAAGAAAGGGCTATTTTGCAACTCCCCTCATTGATGTTCTGCCAGAGCTTGCATATGATTTCATTTCTCTGCGTTCAATATATGGATTTTTGTCCAAAGCATTTCCAAGGCACTGGTGACTGTCTCCCTGTGTCTGATCGAAGATGAGCGCATGGGGAGAGAGGGGGAAGAAGGATGGTATTTCTGTTCATTTACTTCTGTATTAGGTGAACTGAACTGTGGTTCCAGCACGTCCCATCAGCAGCTCACTCCTTGAAACCCTTTCCCAACTCTCCATCCATCCTTACAGGTCACTTCCAGGTTGCCAAAGAAAGAAGTGACTGAACTGACTTTGCTCTTCTGTGGTTGTTAGGTGAAAGGAGGGCATTTTGTAGATTGAGTCTTCCAGTAGAATTAAGCAAGAAGTGGTACCTTTTAAATGAGGCCTTTGGATGATCTTAACTTCATAATATTTTACTGGTCTTTCTACCTCTGTGTGCAGTTGGCTTCAGTGTCTGGTTTGATCCAAGGATGCGTGTATCATAAGTTCATTTTGACTGCAGGGGGTAGAAAGATGAGACACTGACTTGATGAAGGGTAATTTCTACTGCCTCTCTCTCATTGTCCATACCCCAGAACTGATTAGCAGAATCCTGACCCAGAAGAAAACCATGAAAGTCTTCCTTGAAGCACACTGGGAACTCTCTTTAATTGGCTTGAAGTCAGTTTTGAGTGGTAAAACTTTACCTGTACCTCATTTATTTAACATTGCTGAGATGGTTCCTTGGCCTTTGGGCTCTGCTTAGTACCTATATCCATCCCCCAGCTCTCTGCTCAGTGGCAGTGTGCAGTTTCTGTCGCATGGAAATGAAGTCATTGAATTTCTGTTGGTTTTCATGATTCTCTGAGCAGGGTCGCACTGAAACATGCTTTCATTTCCCTGTTTATTTGAGGATGTCATTGAGTTCATAATAGTATTATACATGGCTGCATTCAGAATTAATTGTAGAGAACTATTGTATTGCTTATAACAGTACTTTACACCTTAATAGAATTCCCATTAACTGAAGAGCTTAGAAAATATGAAAATATCTTCTTTTTCTTTGACTTGCTGTCAGGAGTGGGTTTGAATGATGTGTAGTCAAGGAGCCACATGGTTCAGAAGCCAGAATAGCTCTAGTGGTGCTTTCTGTTCAAACATAACATTAGTTTTAAGTGCTAAGAATATCTTTTCTTTGCAAAAATCATTACTAGCTGGACTGGAGCAATGATGGAGAGAGCAGGATGTGCCAACTCAATAGTTCTTCTCCACTAGTTATGCTTATCATATCTGAAAAAACCCTAAAAAAATCAATTCCTCCAATCCCTACCCACGTCAAAACAGCACTTTTCAGTGTGAGCCTAATGGAAGTTGCATTGTGTGTTTGAAGTGCACAGATCTGGGGATCAAGGATGTAATTTCTGTCTTAGAATCACACAAAGGTTTGTGTTGAAGGGACCTTAAAGCTCCTCCAGCTCCAACCCCTGCCACGGGCAGGGACCCCTTCCACTGGAGCAG
>JBCJKH010049701.1:0-16402 GCA_039877255.1 Loriculus beryllinus | reverse complement strand
GGCTTGGAGCAAGCTGCTCCAGTGGAAGGGGTCCCTGCCCGTGGCAGGGGTTGGAGCTGGAGGAGCTTTAAGGTCCCATCCAACCCGAACCAGGCTGGGATTGCGTGAATCACCCAGGGCACCACTACCAACAGAACCAGCACCGGTTCACCTGGGCACACAGGGATGGCTCCGCAGCCACCATCACTCCCATCTCCAAGCAGGCACCACCATGGATGTAGTGTCCAAAACTCCCCGACTCCGGCTGCAGCCTGCTCAGGAGGTGTTAGGACGCGTTTGGGTGAGGGAGCAACCGAGCAGCCTCCACCAGCCCCGGCCTCGCACACGGTGAAAGTGAAACCCTTTGGCTGAGGTCCCTCAGCCGGGTGAGGGCTCGGGGAGGAAGCAGGGAACACCCGGGGCACGCTCAGGCCCCACGTGCAGCGGACACAGGGCCACGTCCCGCCCTGCACCCCCTCCATGGCCAAGGGACTCAGCACCAGCAGCGCTCACTTGGCTGCAGGGCCTCTGACACATCCGAGTGTTTCTTGGCACAGAGGGAGAATTGTGCACAGTCCAGAAATAACTTGTTCCTGCCTCGGGAGAGGTTTAAAGCAAGCAGCCCGTGCTGGACTCACAGGGACACGGGTGGGATTTTGCTGTTCAGCAGCAGGAAATCCCTCTCCCCTTTATCTTCCATCAAACACAACTTGTTTTTACCAGGATGAAATGAGCTGCGCAGGCAGCAGAAGGTTAGCGGGAAGAGCTGACAACATTCGCGGTGAGGCCCAGAGCTCTGCACCACGGCAGAAGCCCCTTTCTCACACATATGAATAGCACAAGCTCTTTGGGAGACAGGATCAGAGCCTGTCTGAGCTTCAAGCGCTCCCCAGTGCTCGGCTGATGGTGCCCTCACCCTCTAACAGAACACATAGATGTCCCTCACCCACCGCTACCCAGCACAGTGGCAGGGCAGGATGGCAACGCCAGCAACACTCCCTTGGTCATGTGCATTTATTCCTTTTTCCCCTCGTTTTTAAAGGATAACAGCTTCAGACAGATTTAAATACAACGTCCAAGTACAAGGTTCCGATGAAAGCAGCATGGCCTGTGTGTGCATGTTCCTGTGCTGCCCCCAGCCTGGTCCTGGCCATGAGACAGCTCCTGGAGAAGGAACAAAAATCCATGTATTTAGTATTCCATCAAGACCCAGTGGTTTCAGGCACAAAAGCAGTGGGTCAGGCAGAGACCACACAAGCTGGACACCAAAAGCAAGTTGTGAGCCCACAGGACTTTTGAATGGCCGGGATCTCACCTTGGCTCCAAGGGAAGGGGTGCAGGGCCCTGTGGAGTGGAGCTGATCCGGAGGGAGCTGCAGGACCAGCAGGAAGGTGGCCCCATCTGCTGCCATGCTGGCCCAGGGCCAGCAACTCATTTCCCCTCACTTCCCTGGCAGCACCTCAGGGCAGGGGCTCCACTCCCCCCTTCCTGCCCGTTTCCTTCCCAGCAGGAAATGCCGGGAGCTGCCACAGTGTGTCTGGAGGTGTGTCTGTGTTGTCGTCCCCCCCCCACCCCATTAAAGCTACAGCCAGAGTCAACCCCCATCGACAGAAAGAGCTGTGGATAATGGAGTGCTTCAGGTGCCCCACAATTCTTCACATCATCTCTCCAGCATCAGCCACTGCAAGGAAACCACCGCTGCTTTCCCCTGCCACCCCTGCCTGCCCCATGGCCACGCAGCGCTGTCCCCTCACAGGCATCACACACTGCCCTGTGCCCACTGCCGCTACCCAACACACTCACAGGAGCTCCACTTACTGAGCTCTGGAGAACTGGTTTTATTCATAAACATCCTTCTTATCTGCAATGTAATCTACAATCTCCTGTGGACACATTAACTTCTCGGCATCTCCATCGGGAATTTCAAATCCTGGAAAGAAAGTGCACATATTTAGCCGGGATCAGCGGAAGCGGGAGCAAGGCTAAAGGAAGCTGGGACAGCGTGGCCAGGGCCACACAGCAGGGGCAGAGCCAGCACAGGGCTGGGATTCCCACTGAGCTTTGCCCTGCTCAGCACCACTGCTGGGCCAGGGAGAGGCTGAGGAGGCAGCGAGTGCCCCTCACACGTCACTGGAGCCACTACCACCTCCACCAGAGGGTATGCTCCCGGTGCACATCCGGATGCACCGGGCACATCCAAGCATGAAGCTCCTTGGTCAGTCTGCTGCCAAGTGCCCCAACAGCCACCAGGGGACAGGGAGCACAAGGGCTCAAAACACATCCCAGAAAAATCACCTTCTCTTCCCAGCCTTCACTGCCACAGCACCCAAGGGAATTTGACACAGAGCATCAGCAACTGCTCAGGAAGCAAAATGTGTGCCCAGGTTTAGAGAACAACCAAACCCCAGGATGTCTGTGACCCGGTGTGACAAGTCAGGCAGAATGTCTGAGCTTTATACATCAAAGCACAAAGAAGGCCAAACTGAAGTGAAAAGCAATTTGGAATACACATTGATAAGGCACAATCACCTTTTTTCCCCAATAACATCAAGTATTGAGGGTAAAAAACCAACTTGGTGAGGAAAACCTGGGATGAGCTGTGATTTCCCAGGAGGAGCCAAGACCAGCTCCGGGATCAGCCCTTGTGCTGTCCCCTCCCCATCCCCAGCAATGCAGGGAAGGTGCCCAGGGGCTGTGGGGGAACAGGAGGAGGAGCTGCCAAGGGCCGAGCTCAGCAGCAGATGGGGAGACACCTCCCCTGAGTGCTGCTGGTGCCACCAGCTCCCGTTCGGACCCAGAACCGCTTCATTTCCTGAGTTACAGCACGGAAAAGCCACCGCTCCATCCGCAGGGGAGCAGCGGTTCCCGTGTGCCGCAGCTGCGCCAAGGGCTCAGCTCTAAGCACCGTGTGCCCAGCTCGGCCTTACCGAACTCGTCCTCCATGGCCATGATGATCTCCACTTGGTCCAAGCTGTCCAAGCCCAGGTCCTTCATGAAGTGGGACTCCACCGTGAGCTACGGGGAGAACAACCCTGGGTCAGCTGCCTGCGGCCGTGCCCGTGCTCCCCCCCGGCCCCCACTCGCCTTCTCGGGGTCGATCTTGTCGTACAGCTTGAGGACGTAGAGGACGCGCTCCTTGATGTCGTCCAGGGTGAGGGGGGGCAGCTCGGAGAACCGGCGGCAGGGCGGCACTGCCCGCGGCACCTGCAACACAACGGCACCGGGCAGCGGGGGCAGCGCCGCCCGTCCCCGCCCGCCCGGCTCGGGCCTTACCTGCGGCGGCGGCAGCAGCGCGGGCGGGGCCGTGCGGGCCCGCGGGAGGCAGCGGGTGAGGGAGCGGGGCGCGGCGGGGCGCGGGCCCGCCCGGGGCAGCAGGCGGCGGGCACAGGCCGAGAGGACACGGGCCGCCATGGTGACCTGTTCCCAGCGTGCACCGCGCCGCTCCCGGCACGCAGCGAGCCGCGCCGCGGCGGGGCGGGCAGACACGGGCGCTTCAAGCGGCGGCGGCCGCGCCCCCTGGCGGCCCGGAGGACCGGCCGGTAGGGCGCGGTGCAGCAGCAGACACGGACCCGATGTAAAGCCAAGTGGTTTAATGGCACCGCTCACACCCGGGCGCACGCGACCCCCGGCACCGGTGGAGCTGAGCCGCAGGCTCGCCGCAGCGCTGCGTCAGGCCGCCCCAGGCTGAGGCTGCCGGTACCGGTAGAGGCAGACGGTGCCGTCCTGCCCCCCGGCCAGCAGGCAGGCACCGGTGCCGGCACCCGTGGTGGCCCAGCGGGCCAGTGCCCAGCCCCCCGCCGGGCCCGGGGGCAGCAGGGCCGTGCACTGGCCCAGGAGCAGGTCCCACACGGCCACGGCACCGGATGTCAGCACGGCTGCGGCCAAGGCATCAATCACGTCACCCTCCAGGTACCTGGGGACACAGACACAAGGGTCACACGTCTGCAAAAGCACCGGCACGTCACTTCTGAAACCAGCCAGAGTCCCAGCTACAGATGACTAGGGACACTGCAGCTGGCTGCAGGAAGCCAGGCTGCCTGACAGGTCACATCTGAGAGCAAAGGATGTCAACACAACCCTCCCCCAACCACAGAACACGCTCAAAAACCACTCAAGATTTGCACATCACCACAGCATCACATAAGGGCTTAAACAGCCTCTTTCCAAATGGAAGAGGAGGAAAAGGTCACCCGGATGCATGCAGCTGCTTGGATAAGTAAAAGTGACAAAGCCTCTCTAACAACACAGTTCTGAGACAGCTCAAAGGTTTGGAACATCTCCTTTGGAGGCCTTTTCTCAGGGCGTTCCTCTGTGAGCCCAGTTCCAGCATTCCCACAGTGACTGGTGCAGGAAAGATGAAAGCACAAGCACACAGAAGCCTCATTGCAGACCCCCAGGAGCACAGCCCCTCGCTGGGAGCCCAAGGTCAGCACAGGCTGGCGCAGGAAGCAGGCAGGAAACAGCCAACACCCTCACCCTGCTCCAGCCCCTGGAGCACATCCAAGGGCACAACGGATGCAGCCTCTTATCACCGGCAAGATGGCAAATGGATCCCTGCCAGCAGAGAGATCCCCCCCAAACCACCGTGAAGGGCTCCGGGAGCAGAGCCCCGGTACCTGCCTTCCGGTGTGCCCGGGCGGGAGGGAGGAGGCCATCACCCCCCTGCTCCTGGCTGTGCTGGGGTTGAACACCACCACACGGAACGCTGGGTTTCCACAGGACTCGCTCTCCTTGGCATGTGGATGGCTCAAAACCACAAACAGGAGGCCCTGATGCACAGAGGAAAAATACATCATTAAAAACAACAGCAGGAGGGGAAAAAACCTCGGAGAATTTTCCAACAATTAATTGCTGCATTCTCTCTATAATCAAAGCCCGTGGACAGTGATGCATTATTTGTACTGAATAAACCAGGCATGCTTTACTTTCCTTATCAAGTTAGATAAAACCCAAAGCAGCTGCTGACTGATAAGGGCTGATGCAATGCAGGAGAATGACAGCTCAGTGACCTGGAGGATTTATGCACTGATCTTCCTGTCTGAAAAAGCCAGGCTCTCTGTAGGATGAAATTTCTGGGCCTCAGTTTAATCCCTAAAAGCTTACAATTTAACAAGAATTCCATGCAAAGCAGCACAGCTGAAACCTGCAGCTCCCAGAACAGCCACAGGCCAGCATGGAACACCATGGGACAGATACTCAGAGGACGTCTCCAAAGAGTGTGACTCAAACCACCATTATCGGACAACTGTTGTTCAAAAGGTTAAATGCCCGCTGAAAACAAATCCTTGATCAACCACAAAAATCCATCAAGAAGCACAGCACAGAGGGAAGCAAGTGGGAAAGAATCATCAGTATGAAGCTTGGGGTTAAACAGTTAATGCCCTCGGGGTGCATATAGATAACAATCACACTGATTTTCTGACAACAGCAGTTACCCAAGTATGGAATGGAAAAGGCTTAACAAGCACCAGGGCTGGGCAACCACTCTCTTGCTTTGCCCCCTGCAAGGTGCTGCTGCTTTGGAATGTCTTTTGATGCATCACTCTCATTTTACCAGCACAGAGCAGAAAGCCAGGAATTTGAGGCAGCCAATGAAGCTAATTTCTCCTGGTTAACCCATCTGCCTTGCAAATACCTTCAGAGTATCTAAATAGGGCTGGTATTTCAATCCACAGCCAATCCCCCAGTTGGTCAGTGCAGCATTGCCATATTTCATGTACGTACAGAGTCGGAATAGGCTCGATGGCAGATGGAAGCTGGGTAGGAATAACCAATGTGCATCTTCTTCAGGAGCTGGCCTGTTTTGAGATTCCTGCAGTCAGGGAACAGATAAATTCTGACTGCATTTCCAGCCTCTACAGGTTATTTCCTAAGCACAGTCAGGAAAACACCACTATGCAAGAAGGACAGAGCTCCACATAAACCAAACTAAGACATGAGACCACAGAAGAGACATGATGAATATGGTGCAAAAGCAAGTGTAGTTAGAGCTGCACAGCTCATTCACCACCTACTGCACAAGTTAAAGTACCAGACCACAGGCCTGCTGACAATTGCTATTTCACAGGTAAAGCAGCAGCCAACCAACACCCCTACACCATCCTGCAGCCAACTGTCACCACGCACACCTGTGAGCTAAACCAGTTAACAGCAAAGGAATCACTGACCAAATGACAATGCTGTTCACTGCAGTGGTGCCAACCAGGGCGTCTCTCATTCCTTCCACTTCAGCAAAAGCTGAAACAGTCTCTTCAGGAGGCATCAAAGTCTGTCCATCCCTGCTCCTGAACAGCAGATTAACAAGTGAAAAGGGACAATCAAAATAGTGTGTGTTCTGTGCTCAGCACATCTCCAGAAAGAAGAGGAACCCAACACTCTTCTACACCCAAGACGTACCCTCGTTCCTCCTCCACCCGCCCCACAGAGCATCCCAAACCCAGTATTCACCTTCCTGTCTCTGAAAAAGACATAATTTCCACGTGCTGCTCCTGCACAGCCCTACTGCTGCTGACCAGCTTCCTGTCCTTCAGCCCAAGAACAGCTTTTATGGTTCCAGTTCTCACTACTGACTGCTTGAATGAGTCAGTCTCAGATGAATAAAGCAGGAGCCTAAGTTAAAAGAAAGTCACACCTCATGAGAAGGAGAAGCAGAACTCAAACATGTCATAGCATATAAAAATGAGCGCGTTTGAACACCTCTAAGGATGGATAAACAGCTCTTTATAACTGATTTATAGAAACCCCTTTCATTTTCCAAGTGTTAAAGCAACAGAGAAAGCGACACATTAGTAAGGGATCATTTCTGCTGCCACACCAGAGGAGAGTTAAGCTGTGGCTATTCAGGGTGCAAAGGGCTGGTAAGAAATAAATACAAAACCTTATTTCCCCAATCTCCAGGTCTCCCAGTGCTACACACACGAGATTGCAGGAGTCCGGCAGAGGAACGATCTGTATTACAGGAATCTAGGACAGCAAAGCAAGGATTCAGTGTCACCCACAATGTCCCTTTGACTTCAATGCCATTTTCTAGAGTGATTCATTAAAATGACACAGAGCAGAGCTGATTTTCCCTTCTGAGGAAGCACACTTAGATTAACAGCTGAACTCCGGGCTGTTTGCCCGATTAAACAACCTCTGCTGATGTAAGTGACAAAAAAGCATCTCCAGGGAGTGTAAGGGGAAAGTACACGAGCCAGTGGCTGAAGTGCAGCTACCAGTCAGTACAAGAACCAAACTCCAGCAGATAACATGGGACCATACAAGCTACTGGCCTCCTCCATCAGCACTGCAAATCATTCTCTTCTGTTGCTAAGTGGAATGAACAAATTTATGTCACCAGAGAACTCCCCTTGCACCTAACAGTACAAACTCCTTATTTCTTGGGAACTAACACGTGGGACAAGAAAGTTGCCCTGAGCTCTAGAAATAAAGACTGTGTTGGTACCTCTCCGAGCTGCCAAGTGTAGGTCTTTTCCCAGTGGTCAGGCCCCAGGAGTTTCCAGAGGGAGACAGAGCTCTCACAGGCTGTCACCACACAGAGCTCTCTGCAGCCAGCTGCTTCCCACCACATGGTGCTCACATCCACGGCACAGGAACTCGAACAATCCTGCCCAAAAGAAAACAGGGCTGGTTTTCTTCTGACAGATGTGGTTATTTAACCTGGAGGGACAGCCTGAGGACAATGCTTCACATTCAGCGTGGGGAGTTTGAGGCTGAAACTTTATGCTTATGATGTTTAGTTTTGAATAAAGAGCCAGTGAGGCACCGAGGAGAACGTGCTTGGTGGGTTTCATCCTCAGAGCAAATACATTGCCTCACTTCACAAAAGTCACTTGTCATTTGAAAAGACAGGGACCCAGCAGAGACCTGAGCTCGGACAGGACTTACTGGGTTAATTAGTGCCCAAAAAGGTGACAGGAGGCTACAGGAGCCACAGAGCAGGCAACAGGGGTACAAGGGCTGAGATCATCTTACCTCAGGCCAAAGTAAAATGTAGCAGCTGTTCCTTAAGACACTTGCATGTGTCTAGAATTCATTAGTCAGACACAAACACTGAAATCATAAGTCAGAAGGAGCTGAAGAACAATCTAACCCCTCAGCAGACTTTACCATGAGACACAACTGATCAAATTAGACAACAATCTACTTTGTGCACCTACCCACTCTACAGGTTTTATTTCGTTTTTGTTAAACTCACTATTACAGAGCTGCCACGGACTCAGTAACAATTATCTGTTGTTATCCCACCTTCAGCTTTGATAGAAGCTGCAAGCTCTCTTCTCTCAGGCCATCAGGCAGTACTGGAATCAACTCCTCTGCTACAGCTTTTTCCTGCACAGACAAGCGAAGAATGAAGATAACTCAACTGTGAATTTAGATTCAGCACCTGCAAGAACGAGGCAGAAGTGTGAATTCACTCTGCTGCTGCAGAGCCAAGGGAGGAGCACCTCTTTTTGTTCTTGCATATCTTTGAAAACTCAGAAATCCCAGACAAGTTATTTCCAGGCTTCACCTGAAAATTATCTCTTACCATCACTTTGCATCTCAGCCTCCAGAGACAAGTCATTCTCTCAGTACCCATCCCACATACAAGTCATTTCATCTCCTTTACCAAATCCTAGCTGAAAATGTTCCTTGAGGTGGACAACACTTTGTGGATACAAGAAACTTTGATCAAATCAAGCAGGACACTAAAGAATCTGCTCTTGAGGTCAAAAGACCTTAGGCAACAGATGAGACCCAAACATGCAGTAAGTCAGCTAAAAGAGAGCATGCAGGGCTAGCAGCTAACAGCTCCTTCCCCTGAAGCCAAGTTAGACTCCTGGAAAGGGGATTTGCTCACAAACCCACTGGATTAGCACCATGGGCAGAGGCCCAGCTTGTTACCTGCTCAGGAGAAGCTCTGCCGGATCTCTGCTGTTTGCCCTCTGAGTGCTGGTGCTTCTCTATTGCTTCAGCCTCATCACATTTATTACTGGGACCTCTTTCAGCTTCTACAGGAAACACTGTACCTTGTTCTTCCTCTTGTTCAGCAGATACTGCACCACAGTGATCCAAGTGCAGTGGAATGGCAGAGTCTTTGCATCCCCCATCCCGCACACCCTGTGCAGATGCTCCGTTGCAGGGATGCAGGCTCGGAGGGACAGAAGGTGTGTCGGGGGACAGCTCACTGTGTACTGCGGGTAACGCAGCCGGGGTTGCACCCACGACAGGGAACACACATGTGGAAATCTGGGACCCCGGCTGGATGGGAGCAGCAGCTAAGACAGTCCCCATGGGAGTAAAGAGCAATTTGTGGGTAGAAAGCTCCTTCTTGACAGCTGGGCTTTCTGCGTGAGGTGACCTGGGCAACCCAGTTTTGAAAGGTGAAATCAAATCGCTTCTGAGACATGTTTCTTCCAGAAACATCTGTGCATCCTGTGTGTCCTCCGCAGCCACTCCATCTCCAAACACACTTGGAACAAAAACTTCCAAGTCATTCACAGGGGAAGATTCTAATTTCTCATGTTTTAGTAGTCCAAACTCTTCATCAGGTAAGTGGAAGTCCCTGATACCCAGCCTGGGGGCCAGCCACTGGAGGCTGCGGAAGGAGAAGAGAGAAGCACAAGTATTGAGGTCCAAAGCAGAGAGGCCAAGAGGAGCAAGACCCTCGGGACCTTTTGCCACGTGTCCTCCTGCTCTCTGCCTCACAGCACAACGCAGAGAGCGGCGCAGGGGGACGTTAATTACAGGGAGCACCTCAGTCCTGCAGGCTCCGGATACCTGCTCATTCCTCACAGGCTCTGCTGGCTCTCCATCAGCCTGGCACACAGGGAAGTTGGCTTCCAGGTCTCCTGTGTGGATGGAAGAAGCTCCATTCCCCGGGTGCAGACAATCACTGTTCTGAAGTAGACTTTGTGGCAGTTCTAACAGAGTCTTAAGACACTTGTCAAGCACTTGGCTCCCCACCGGAGCAGGATCTGTACTCCTTGGCTGTACAGCACCAGGCACTCCTGTCTCTGTAGCCCTAAGAGCTGCAGCAGCAGAGAACCTTCTCTCATCTGAAGGTGGCTTTTCCAGACCCCCATCACAGTTTCCCTTTTGGCTCTGACACTCATTTGACAGCAGACTGCTGCCTTCCCTCACCACTATGAGATCCAGGCTCTCGATGAGCTCTGGAGACACCAGATGTACGGGGGGGTTGCTGGCAGACTTCCTTCTTCCCTTGTGCTTCCTCCGTGATTGTCTCTGATCTCGCCCTGTGCTAGTGATACTGCTCTGGGAAATGGATCCAAGGGAAGTGCTGCTACCACTGGAGGCAGGAAGAGATCCCTGAATACTACCTGTATTTGCTGGATCATTTTCTGCCCCAAGGCAAGGGAACGGCACGATCCCTGACCCCAAATCATTTTCAGCTCTTTCTTGGGAGGGCTGATCCGAATTTGCATCTCTGAGCTTGCACTTACTTCGCTGACCCTTCTTGCTCCTGCCCAGCTGGCTGAGGATGACAGCATCGAGGTCCACCTTCCTCTGGCAGCTGGACATGCGCCGAGTTGTCCTGACGTAGTATTCAACCGGGAAGAGAAGCCCTTCAACCACCGTGCACGAGCTCAGGGTGCTTCCAGGGGCATCTTCCAGAGGAGAAAGTCTTGACTGAGTTTCAAGCTGTTGGTTCTCCAGCAGTTCTTCACCACCGTCCAGAGGAAGACCTGCTGGAAAGGGATCTAAGCTATCAGCATCACTCTGATTCCCCTCGTAGCTTTTGCTCTCCTTAGTTACAGTCTTATTTCCATCAGGAGACAATGCCTCATTTTCTGACATTAAATCCAAGAGCCCATGTAATTCCCCCTGATCTTCACACATACTCTCACCAACCGTTCGGCTGATTATACCGGGGGATTCGTTTCCTCCATCAGCACCGATGTCAACTAAGGCAGAGTCTCTGTTCTCTGAACACAGCCATGCAGGCTCAGGGTTGTCAGATGAGGGCACAGCACCCTGGGACTCAAGCTGCCAGACACTGCTGCTGTCCTGCAGTGCACATGGGAAGAGCTCAGGTGCTCCTGGAGAGACAGAGTCTTGTGTGACTCCTGACGCTGCACTGGGAGGAGTGAAACCGTTCTCTTGTCTCTGCACAAGTGCTGGTCCTGCTGCTCTCGGAGCCGTTTCCTCAATGGCTAAGGCACTGCTTTGCCTGAAGACCGGAGAATGCAGCTCCCCTGTGCTGGCAATTCGATTTGCCACTGTTTCAGCAGTGCTGCTGAGAGGCACATCATGCACCGACCTCCCTGACATCCGAGCCTTCGCCCGTCTCCTCAGCCTCAGCAGGCTTCTGGAGCTTTGGTGTCTGTTCTCCTCAGGGGTAGGCCTGGCAATTCCAGCACACAGCATTTCCTGGCTAGCCTGTGTGCTTTCTGCCTGCGAGCTGTCCTGCAGGCCCCCCTCGGGAGCATGTTTGAATTCACCAGATGTAAGCTCCTGTGTGCCAAGATCGGAGCAGGGTTTAGTCTGTAACTGTGAGGTTTCATGTTTGTCAGCACTAGGAGGTTCCGTATCTCTAGAACCTGTCGGAAAGAATGTCATACACATAAAGTACTCCCAGCAAAGCCCCATCCCAGCAGGACACCACACAGTAAAGCTAGAAGATGCTTTTGGGAGCAAAAGACTGGGATCTTAGAGCCTGGACCTGGTGAGGAGGGAGGGGAGGAGACGGCAGGGGCCATCATGTGGGTCTGGGGGCAGCGGAGCTGGGGCCCATCCCGCAGGGCAGGCTGTGGGGCACGGAAGGGCCATAGCGGCCCGGGGGGTCATCGGGCCGCACAGCAGCTCCCGCCGCCTCCTACCTGCGGGGCTCGGCTCCCGCCGGCCTCCTTCCGCTGCCGCGTCCCGGCCGTGGCTCCTGGCTCGCTCTGCTCTCCGCGCCCGCTGCACACACACACACACACACACACACACAGACAGCGGCGGGGGCTGCGACCGGGCTCCTGCCACCGTGCCCCGCGCCCGGCCCAGCCCCGTCCCGTCTCGCTCACCCGCAGCCGGCTGACGGTCTCGCTGTACTCCCTCCGCAGCAGCGCCAGCTTCTCCCGCAGCTGCAACACACAACTCAACGGGCTCGCACCGGGCTCGCACCGGGCTCGCACCGGGCTCGCACCGCCGCCCCGGCCCCGTTCCGGTACCTGCTCCCTCTGCGAGCCGCTGAGGGCCCCGCCGCCCGCCGGCTCCTCCATGGCCGCCCCGCCGGGCCCTGCGTGCCCATGGCAACCGCGCCGGAAGCGCCGTAGGCGGGCGGACGTGATGCGCGGGAAGCCGGGAGCGGCCGTGCGGAAGTGGAGCTGCCATGGAGCTGAGCGAGATGCTCTACAACAAGTCCGAGTACATCGAGACGGTGCGGGCGGGGCGGGGCGGGGCGGGACCGGGATCGGGATCGGGATCGGGACCGGGACCGGGACCGGGATCGGGACCGGGATCGGGATCGGGACCGGGATCGGGATCGGGACCGGGATCGGGATCGGGACCGGGATCGGAACCAGCGGGGAACCGAGGGGCCTGGGGCCTGGCAGCGGTGCCAGGGTCCGGAGGCGGCTACACTGACCCGGCCCTTCTCCCCACAGGCGTCCGGCAACAAGGTGAGCCGTCAGTCCGTGCTGTGCGGCAGCCAGAACATCGTCCTCAACGGCAAGGTGGGCACCGGGAGCGGGCAGCGGCGTCCCCACCGCACCGGGGTTCATCCGCCTGCAGCTCGGCCGGGCAGGCCGCGGGGTCCCTGTCACCGGTGATGCGCTGAGCACTCCGCGGTACCGGGCTCTGCTGGACACTGACCGGGCGGGACAGAGTCAGGGGTGACGTGATCTGGTGTGAGATGTCCCTGTCCGTGCAGGGGGTGAACTGGACGATGTTAAGGTTCTTTCCAGCCAAAACCGTTCTATGATTAACCCTTAGATGCTTAAGGGAGTGACATCCAGAAACGAGGTGGTTTGACCGGACACACAGTGTGCAGGTTGCAGCTGATTCTGGAGTCAGTTTAGAGGTTGGGGGACATAAAATGGCTGCTGAGGTTGGTCTGTATTGAACTGAGACCTTCATCCTCCCTTCTTTGCTTTGGTCTCACTTTTCTTTTGACTGAAAGAGGTGTCTGTAAGGTAATGGAATCTCGCTGGAGAGGCCTGATCTCTGCATGAGCCTGTGCAGTAACTGGCATCATGCGTAGGAACTGGAGCTCCTTTGTGTCTTCTCTGTTGCAGACAATAGTTATGAATGACTGCATCATCCGCGGTGACCTGGCCAACGTCCGTGTTGGGAGACACTGTGTGGTGAAAAGCCGCAGCGTCATCAGGCCACCCTTCAAGAAGTTCAGCAAAGGGTAAGAGGTCCCTTTCCTTTAGGGAGACTGGGGTTAAGATCCATGGGCTGAAAAAGCTGCATTGGCTCAGCTGAGGTCTGTGTTTGGAGGACTGAGTTCCTGTTGCAGCAGTCTGCACGAACACATCCTTCTAAACCTGTGTTTTCCTCAGAGTTCCAGCTCTGCTTTGAGGGTTTGCATTCCTTCAGCCCGTAACATGGAGATATATGGGACATGTTCACATAGCAAAGTGAATGTGAGGGGTTTCACTTGTTCTTTGTGTATGCACAGCCTGTGCCTGTTGCTCATTTGTGCCATCCTTTGGGAAGAGATGAGAAAGGCCAGTTGCTATTCTGTTCTCAGCACCACCTCTGCCTCTGGCAATCCAGTGGGACTCCACAGTGTGATTTGGAGTCTCACGGTGTTGTGGATCAGTGTCGTATTCTACAAATATCTCTCCTCTTGCAGGGTGGCGTTTTTCCCTCTCCACATTGGTGATCATGTCTTCATAGAAGAGGACTGTGTGGTCAATGCAGCCCAGATCGGCTCCTATGTCCACATAGGCAAGAACTGTGTCATTGTGAGTGCCATTTCCCAGTCTTCTCCTTAAGCTCTGGAATACTGTTGAGGCTTTGTAAGCACAGCTTCCTTCCACAACCTCCTCTTCCCTCCCCACTTCTGCTTTCCTGTATACAGAACACTTTTAGCAGTTAAACTTGTGGAAGTTTAGGTCCCTCCTCAGTCATAAGCAAAAGCGTGTTTTAAGCATAAATTTGCCCTAATCTCTGTTTTAGGGCCGCAGATGCGTTTTGAAAGACTGCTGCAAAATCTTAGACAACACAGTCCTACCTCCTGAAACAGTCGTCCCACCATTCACGGTGTTCTCAGGCTGCCCAGGTACGCTCCCTACAGCTTTGCTTGCACTGAAGTGTAGATAATGTGGATGTTCTTGTTTTAAGTGGAGATTGCTGTGACAGACTTGCCCATTAGCATTTAGTGCCTAGAAATAAAGGTATGGGACAACAGTAACTTGCTTTTCCTCCTCCTGTGGTTTCTGATTTTGCAGAAGGTTCAGTGGTTCAGACTGTGAGATGACCACTGGCTCCTTATTCATATGTTAGTAGGGAGGGAGGTATGTTAAACTGCTGTTAGTTCAGTTTAGTTCCTGCCCATCGACCTGTCTGTGCTGGAGATCTCACTGTACAAATTGCAGACTCCATCATTTATCTTTGATGGTGCTTTGTGGGGACTGGTGGGAGCTGTAAGGACCCAGCTGAGCAGCCTGTCTGCCCTGGGGGTGCAGTGGGAACAACCATACTGTGTAGCTCCACTTCAGAGATGAGCCCTTTGCTGTTCCATTTGCATTTACCTACAGTTCAATCCAAGTGGCTGATTGAATGTTGAATACAAACTTATTTTCTGCTTTCTCCTGCAAGAACACTGATTCTCACACTCTTGTTCTACTTCCAGGGCTCTTCTCTGGGGAACTCCCAGAATGTACCCAGGAGCTCATGATTGATGTTACAAAGAGCTATTACCAGAAGTTCCTGCCACTCACACAGGTCTAGTAGCCCATTTCATGTCTCAGAGCAGTAAAGGCACTTGAGAGTGTTCTGGGGACAGGGAGGGAGGGGTTTCAGTGAGACCAGGCCTTGGCCCTTACTGCTCTGAGCACTCTGTGAGTGTTCCTCAGCGCTGATGGTCTGGCCAAGCAGCCCTTCCTGAAAGCTGCTGTATCCTGTGGTTTAACTTTTGTGTGCTCATTTGGGTGTCATTCATTCCATGTTGTCTGAATCGTGCCAGTTGGAAAAGCTGGTACACCTCCCTTTGGGGCAGCATCTCCTCATTGCAGCTGGAGAACAAGGCTAGAAGCAGTGTGCATCCTCAAGCAGAAAGACTGTGTGGGTAATGGGTGTGTTGGGGCAGTTCCTTACCACGCTCACAGGTCCAGTGCTTTCCATTGGCAAAATAGGTGCCACTCTGTAGGGCTGTGAGTTGAGGTGGATGCTCTCTGCCTTTTCTCCCTGTGGACTGAGATTCATTGTTCATCACCCGTGGATTGGCTTTAGGACTTTCGGCTGACATTGAAACCTGTCTCTCCATGCCCTGCCTGACAGGACACTTCATAGCTTTTAGCTCTTGAAGCTCTCGCAGGGTTCTTATTCATGTGGCCAGTGCATACTGTACTGCCTAAGCATTGCAGACCATAGAGAGCCAATGGGCTTTGGGAAGAGGATTCACTCCATGTCATTCACAGAGCTCAGCACAGCAGAAATAGGGTAATTAAAAGTAGGAAGCAGAGGTGGGTGAGAGAATACTGCAGCTGTCCCGTTTATTCCCCAGTGTGTATATTTGCAGGAAGCTCTTTGGTGCTTTTTGGCATCATTAAACCTAAGGAGGAGATTCAGACTTCCTGGAAAGAGCGCACATTCCATTTTTGACACTGAACAGAGCAGGAGTAATTCTTGCTGGGAGCAGTGGATACTGCACGTGCCAGACAACTGACTGAAAATGATGTGCCTGCTCTGGCTGCATTAGCTAAAGCTTTGCATTGTCCTTCCCTAGGTTTAAAACTGGCCTTCCACATGTTGTAGTTATAGCAGCTGAGGCTGGGATGTGTTTTAGTGATGCAGTTATGTGGCTGCGACATCAGCAGCCCTGAGCCTTCAGCTATTCTTTATAACAAAGTGCTGATACACCTCAAGTAGCCAACAGCTGGACCAACGTGCAGTAACCATGGTTAAATGTGCAGCCACTGACTGCTCTGTTTGTATTTTTACTGTGTGTAAATTAAAGGCTCTTCAGCTGTTCAAGCAATGCAAGGTTGTGGCTCTGCAAATAAAATTTAAGAGTAGGTGGAGGTTTCTGCTGTTCCCCGGGCACATGAGCTGCAGGCTCTTGTGTTCTGGTTGTTACAGTGCCAGTGTGTTAGAAAGCGAGGTACAGTGTGAACCAGCTGCCTCTGAGCTGGTGGCTTTCACTCACAAATGATCCCATGGGAGACTCCTAAATGAGAGAGACATTTACAAGGGCCTGTAGGGCCAGGCCAAGGGGAATGGCTTTAACCTGCCCGAGGGGAGACTGAGCTGAGCTCTTAGGCAG
>JBCJKH010049696.1:0-12685 GCA_039877255.1 Loriculus beryllinus | reverse complement strand
GTCTCCACGCAGCTTCTCTTCTCCAGGCTGAACAGCCCCAATGTTCTCAGCCTGTCTCCATACAGGAGGTGCTGCAGTCCCTGAGCATCCTCGTGGCCTCCTCTGGACTTGCTCCAACAGCTCCATGTCCTCCTTAAGTTGAAGACACCAGAACTGCACACAGTGCTGCAGGTGAGGTCTCACCAGAGCACACCTGCTTTCACTGCTATGCAAAATTATGTTGAAGAGAGCAGTAATTCTTAAAAAATACAGACTGGTTTGGGTTGGAAAGGACCTTAAGATCATCCATTTCCAACCTCCTGCCATGGGGGTTTTCTGTCTTTTCCTTCATATGTCACTGAAACATTTTGGCTGTTTTCCGTGTATGTGCATGCTGTTGCTCACAGTTTTATTTTGCAATGTAGATGCTTATTCTGTCCTGACAAGGTAATAGCTGTTCTTTTTGTACTTTAGGAGCATAAAGTGTGTCAACAAGCTGACCTTTCCTGAAGGCTAGAGACTAGGTCATGAGGCACCCCAGCTTTGGTTATGGAGTGCAGGAGAGAGTGTGCTGCTCACCAAGGAAGATAATGTGTGAGCTCATTGGGAAAGAGTGGCTGTGGTCAGCTGTGACATCTTGAATCTGCGAGTACAGAACAGCACTTCTGGGGAAAACCAGAGACATTGGTTCATAGTCAAGTAGAAGATAACAGTATCAAAATAGTCAGTGATCCTGTGGTTACAGAAATGCATTGCCAGAAGGAACTGATAAATAATCAAAAGCATCTTTGAGAATTGTTTATTCATGGCTTGTGCTCCTGTGGAGAGGGGAAAGCACCTTTGTCGGCCCTAGTGTAGTGCATTAGCACTTCATACAAACTCCTGAGCTGGTTAGTGCCTTATCTATATGCTTTTTAAGTGAAACTGTGTTCCCTGCAGGTGTGAGATTTTATGACAATGCAGTTATTCTGCTCAATAGAAAACATGGGTAGGCTGAATGGGTATGAAATGTAATGTTTTTTCCTCCTTTTAATAAGTTCTTGGATTGGGTTTTATTTTGTTTTTAAAGAATATGGTGACCAATGCTTGGAGCAAAGGACTAAAATTCAAGCAAAACAGATGTCATCGTTACAGCATTCTCTGTGTCACTGGCTCATGCTGATACTGCCGTCAGTAATACAGCTTGAAATGTAAAGCGGTACACATACAGGGAGAGAGTTTGACATTTAGCCTCGCTTTCTGTCTTTTGGAGGCAATAATTGTTCCTACCTCTTGCAAAGCAGCTTCAGGTTCTCTGGTATCATGTGCATGATGACGCCTGTTGTTGCTTAACCAGGTGGAATTGTGCATCCTATGCGTAGAGCAGGACAGTGGTGTTGCTGCTGTGGGAGAAGAGGGAAATCAAGGGCTCTGCCTGCTGAGAGGCAGTTCTGCTAATGGGGTGAGCAAGCTCCAAATGGGCAGAAAACCTGTGTGGTTGCTTCTAAGCTTGGAGTTTAGGAAGAGCTGAGAACTGGATGGCCTTGAGAACCAGACCCTTGCCAGTGAGAAAATGGTTTCTTATTCCTGATGGCACTTCTGAGCTTTGAGTCGTGCTTTCATTCTAAGTATGGTGTCATTCCTTTCCTGAGCGTCCTGAAACAGTTTGTTTCTCCCCAAGTCTTTTAAGGAAATGGATACTTCTTTCAGCGATTGTTTGGTGAGGAAGCATTGTCTGTCTGAAGAGGTTTGCTTGGTTCAGTTTACTTGCTTTGGCTTACCCATGTAGATGCTCTTACATGTATTTGTAGTTGTTACCTAATGAATAAGTGCTCTGAAGACTGTAGAGAAGGGAAGAACATTTCAAAATAGAAAAGTGTTCAAGCAGACAGAAATTGCCACTTTGTTGTACTTAAAGTGGTGAAGGAAATGAAGTATGTGTGCAGAGCAAATGAAGGTTTTCCCATGAATCACTGACTGTCTTTTGACAGCTCTCAGAAGAGTGGTGAGCTTGCTCCCTTTATTTCTTGCCACCAATGACATTTTACCAGGGCTGTGAAACCTATTGTATGTGCCGGTAGATTTGGGAGCTTCTGTTCAAATAACCCTGATTTACTGTATTCAGAACTGAAGTTCTTGTTTCTTCCAGAAAGTGCAGATGTTATACTTGCGTGAAGATTGAGTGTAACTTCAGTGTGATATGGGTGATATAATGGAAGTATTTCAGGTGTAGCGGGACCTGTTGATTAATGAAGAAATGTAATGATTATGAATAATGTGAGTTCATATGATTGAGGTTGCAAGAACACATCCTGAGGGTTTCGCAGGTTTAGGCATGTTGCCTAGAGGCACAGGTTTCCTAGCTGTCATCATTATGACTGAGCAGCATTCAGCAAGAGAATAGGTATTTGGGAAAGATGGTCAGTGGGAAAGCAGAGGGAAGATGAAAATACTCCTCCTTAGAAGGAAAAGGGCCTCAAGAAGAAAGAAAGAGCTTTTCTGGGGTAATATTTTTAATCTGCATTGGTCTTTGCATGTAGAGTTACTGGGAGATGCAACAGTTAAGATGGCTTTGGGGCCACAGAGTCTACATGTGCTGTTATGGTGTTAGAGATGAAGAATTATCCTGAGTTATGTGTAGTTTAACAAAGTTTTGTACTTCAGGAATAAAAAGAGTGTTTCTTGATTGTGCTTTGGCTCTTTTAGTTATTTGTCTCTTGTTAGGAATTAAGATGTAATTTTTAGGGTGAAGTAGTTTTAATTAATAAATTGGGGATGGAGGGAGCAATGACATGAGCTTTACACATACAGACTTCAGCACAGTGCTCTGAAGAATAACAACACTATTTGGCTACAAGGTCTGTACCAAGTGGTAAACTACTTGAAGGTGCTTTTTGTCTTTTTTTTCAGTATCTGTCAATGAATAATTTGTTTTAGGTGTTCTGTATTCCATTAGGTTCCTGTGTTGTAGCAACAAGATTATTGACTAATCATGAATAGTTGTATACAAATTTGCTTCCTAACAAATGACTTTCTAAAGGGGAAGAGGAATATACTAGCTCACTAGAGAAAACCTCAGCCCTTTACTTCAGTTAATTCTGGTGTTTTTTATACACAGCAGTGCTTCTGAAAAACATGAGGAAGCTTTAGAAACCAGTCCTCTAAGTACCTCTTCCTTTATTCCTAGCTTTTATAACTGTAGTGAAACTGGGCTACCGCTGACATACCAAGTATGTTTATGCACAAATATATTAGATTTCCTTCCCCTCTGTTACGTTATGTATTACTGTGGTATCTGGATGGCTACTCAGCTGCATGTGACCCCGATCTTGCAAACCCCTAGTATCTCCATTTTAGAGATGGTGCACAGCTGCATGGAAAAACTAACCTGTTTGCTAATGTTCACCAGAGGTCCGTGGTGAGGCAGGGAGCTTTTGACTGTTCCAAGATCCAAATGTAGCTGAAATGGTTTGTGTCTTAGCTCCCTTCTATCTGATTTTGTGTATATCCTCACTATGAAGGAGGCGGTGGCAAACTTGTGAGTGGTAATGAAATGAGAGAACTTCAAAGCCCATGGATGGATTTAGCAGGTGGAATCTGAAGGTAAAGCCCAGTCTATCACTTCCTTAACTGTTAACACTGCCTGGCACAACTTGTGTTGCTTCACGAGTTGTTGGAGCGAATGCTGTTGCAGCCACATCATTCTGTATGTGGCAGTTCCTCAAGTTACACACTTTTCAGTGTAGTGGAGCTGATGGATGTCATGTGGGTGATAACAGGATAGATTTGCTTGTAAGCTCCCAGTAGCATTGCCTCCTTAATCTGGCCGGTCTTCTGATATGGTGAGAACTGGCTGGATTCATGTTATTCCTGTAGCTTTAACTAACCCCATCAGCTACTAGCACTTGTAAAAAGTGGGAATTTTGATGCTTCTGCAGGAATGAAGCTGGGCCATTGATGCTTTAGACTTTTTCGGGGAAGAATGTGGCTTTTTTCTGTCCATAGTTTAGCAGAACAGGAATCTTTTTTCAGGCCCTCTCCAAATTATAGTAGTGTTCAGACTACCTAAGAGAAGCTCTGAAGAGTTTGACATCACAGATGCCCCATTATCTGTGTAAAATACAGTTGAGCAGTGCCAGCTCAAATGTGAATAGTGTCCTGAAAATCCTTGAAGAACTACTTGACATAATGCATCTATTGGCTTTTCCTAATAGCTTTGGCTTCTCACATTCACTTTTTCCTCTGTAAAGTGAATTTGCTTCAAAGAATGTGTGTTACAGTTGATAAGTATTACTTTTGCTGGGTTAGCATTTGGAAAGGACACTCGCATCTCTGTGCAATGCAGGTGCTGTTTCCATCCTGAACCTGCAGAATGTTTTTTGATGAAGCATAGTGTAATGTTTGATAGACAACGGGGATAAAATCGTCTCTCAGCTGTCTGAATGTGCGTGTCTGAGGGGGAAGGGAGGAGAACATTGTGTTTCAAAGAAAAAAGGAGGGTGTGTGTATTCTGGGGAGTATCATATTAATCTGAAAGAGCAAGATGCGTTCTTTGAGCTTGACTTTTTGCTATGGGAGGGACTGGGGGGACACAGAGTGTGTGTGTGGTGGGGGGGAGGTGGTGAGCATTCCTGGAGGGGATTAATTTTGAGGTGACTCAGACAGACACTTTGATCCTTTCCATCTGCAGGTTGGCTTGTTTTAGCTTGTTAATATATGGATAGCAAATTCCCTTCTTCCTTTTATGTTTGGAAAATTGCTCATAGCCCACACATGGCTCTGTAATTGGGGAGAGATTGTTCATTCTTGCCTGCAGGAAAGCATTTCTCTGTCTGCTGAGCTGGAGTTCCCGACTAGATAGAGGGAATGCAAGAAAAACAGTGATGGGAAGCAGGGCTGCACATCTCTTCTTTGAGCTGTGATTCCTGAGGAAATCGCCACTGATCTGTGTTTGCATCCAGAACACCATGTACTCTTCAGGATGGGGAAGTAAAACTGCTCAGTAGTGCTCTCAGCCCTCCCTGCGCCTCAAGATATAACGGGGTGGATGCCTGTAGGACATGGATACTGTGGAGAAACTTCAGTGAGTTTAGGAATAAAGTTTTCTTCATCGGTTACGTGTGAGAATTAAATGCTCTCCTCATCAGATTTTCTTCTTTATTTCAACTTCAGGCATCTTAAATACAAGTAGGAATGATTAATATATATTTAAGCGATTTGAAAGTAGACAAGGCTTTGGTGATATCAGATATGCTCTGTTTCTCAACCAAACTTCTTCACGATCGTTAAACTTGTATTCTGTTGAACTTGCATTGCCCTGCCTCCTCTTAGATTTTAAGCCAAGACTTTCCAAAAGTAGCAGGATTTTCTTCGTGCTGGATTTTATCAGGATTCTGCCTGGGTGCTTATCCTTCAGGTAGGATAGTACTGGTCAGGTTGCAGAGAGATTTGATCTCCTGCCTCTTCACCCACCCCAGAAGATGCTTTGGAAAGGTTTGTGTGTGTGCATGTGTCATTTGGAACTTTTTCATTTCTGTGACCACAAATGAAGATTTTATTCCTTGTTGAAGATAGAAAATAGCAGCATGTAACAGCCATTGAGTCCTGGCATAGGCTTACAGTACTTATTTAGTGGATTTTTTTTTGCTGTGTTTCTTGTATGTCTACATTTAAGGGTTTTACGGGCTTGCTTTGGCATGGAGTGTTGCAGTTCTCTGTCATTATTTTAAGGTTTCACAGAATTTTGTTCATAAATGTGATTGATCTAGGGGTCTGGATGAATAATTGCAGTCTGTCCTCAGTTTTTATTAAATGCAGCACTTCACTATATGATTTTCCCTGCACATGGCAGAGAGTTGGAACTAGATGATCTGAAGTTCTTTTCCACCCCGAACTATTCTGTGATTCTATTATTCCCTTATCTTTGTGCTTTTGTAGTTGGTGGCTCACTCTGGCTGCTTTGGGGTCCTAAAGAAAGCGTACAAGGACTCTCTTCATCCACCTCACAAAGGCCTTCTTAAAAGAAACTCTGGGGGATGATTGTGTGTTGCTGTCTATGTGGGAATATTTGCTTCTAGATTTAGATAGATCAGTCAACAGTGAAGAGGAAGTCATAGCACAGGTCATGATGTAAGCAAGCACTGCTGTAGGTTATAGCCTATACAAGTTCATGTTGGCTGTAATGCTTGGAAATCATAGCTGCTATAAATAGTGGTGTGAGCTGAATGAAAAGGTGTAAATTTAAAGGTGTAAGCCTAAAGTCCTGGTAGCCTGGTTCTGCTAGAAATGTTCATTTAGATGGGCTTTCAGGATCACCTTTCCTGCCTGGGACCAGGGTCACTGGAACACCAAGTTGCACAAACAGAATCTTAATCTCAGATGAGGGAGCCTTGTATTTTGGGTTTTACCTCACATAAACCAAGAGGTCTAGAAGCAGTTCTCTCCATGAAGGCTGCTCCTGTGACCATGTGCAGTTACAGAGGGACAGTTAAACACAACCCTCCTCCAAAGAGGATGAAAAATAGAAAGATCTTAAATTTTCTGCAAAATGTTATTATGACAAAAAGCTTCCATTTAGTCTGGAGGCATCTGTCTGTACATGCAGCACATGCAAGCAGCTGCAACAGAAGGGGCATCTGTGTGTTGTTGTACAGGTATTGTACAGTTAATATCTTGTGTATATGTGCGTGTTTTGCACAGAAAAGATTCATTTGTCATGCTTGAGTGCATAGAGTCCAATGGTTCAAGTTCCTAAATGCCAGGGTTTGGTTTGCTTTAACTTTAAAGGATTTCATCACTTTTTCTACAGAAAGTGAAAATATTAAGCTCCACCCTTTATTTCCTTGCAAATGGTATTTCTCTGCTTAAAAAGATCTGCACTGGTGTTGATGTCTTCCTCCCTGTTCTGTCAGCAGTAGGTTTTGATTTGGATTTCCACAGTTCAAGTTGCTATCATGTGTAAACACAACATGCTGGTGGCTGTGTGGGGAACAGGCTGGAGTGTCATGGGTGTGTGGTGAACCATGGCCTGTTGGGTCGCTGAAGGTGGTGAAAGAATAGCTGAGTGTCTAGAAAGTGAAAAGATGGGAAGGTGAATCACAGCTAGGGAAAGGTGACAGCTACAGTCACCACAGTGATAAGCTGTGGATTGAACTTCACCTGAACTGAAAACTGGTTTGAACAGTTGTTTGGCATTTTGCTCTCCTTTATGGGTTCTGTGCCTCCCCTCCCCGTTAAACTCAATGCAGAGCTAGACTGGAAGAACTTCAGTCCCAGTGGGAACTGAAACAGAAATGAAATCTTGCCTTGATCCTCTACTAATAACATTGGAAAGCTTTTTCAGATGCTTTGCAACCATTTTTATTGCTTATTTAACTGTTTGATATACAGAAGAGAGCTAGATATACTTAGAGCACACCCATGTGGCCGTGGAGGGGTTAAATGCTATTTAAGAATTGTATTGGGGGGGGGGGAGGGGAAGGTTTCTAATTGTAGTGAAGTATTTTTGGAATTTGCCCTGTCAGTTAGTAATATTTCACTAATTAAAGCAACCCTTTGTTTAAACCAGGCTGACAACAGCTCGTCTGGAGAGTTGGCTGGTGGACAAACCGAGGTATGTTCGTTCCTCAGCAATTCAACCCATTTTATATGCTGATGTTTCTTAAGTAATGCTTTTAACTTGGAAGAAGGTAATCACATCTGTGAATTCCTTGTGGTTTCTCTGCTGCTGAGGGTTGCATCCTATAAACAGTTTTATTGCCTTAAAGCCTTACGTGTAATGAAAATTAACAAATAAAACAAGCACACAGGCACTGGGCTCTTCATGGCTGGATGCAGCAGGGTTATTCGAACGGCAAAATTAAGGGATTATAAATTGTTGCTGGAAAAACGTTATCAAGAGGCAACTTTTTTTCCCTTACTCTTGCCTATGCTCTTGATTGGGAGAGCAGCATACGTTCAGACTGCAGTTTGGTCAGTAAGGTTTTATGTGTTTGTGGAAAAATGGATTCTCATTTGGGAATCGTACATTTGCCATAAAGGAGAGGGAAAGGCCTACATTGATGTGTACTGTCAGGTTGAACAGTAAAAGCAGATTGAAAATTTTACAGGTTTTCTTGCCCTAAACAGCATTGTATGAAGAAGCTCACATAATACTAAAAAGCCAACATACAAATCTTGATTAGCTTACTGTATACTTACGGGTTGGATTTGCCCAATGGTGTGGTACCACTGACTGCTCTTAATTGCTTGGTTTTGTCAAATGGCTTGCTGCTTGTAGAGAAGCCTACTTTGCCAGATGAAAGATCCTGAAAGAGTGAAACCTCTGACCGTCCTGGCATTAAGAGTGAAATCTGTTGAGTGATGACTAACTGCTGACTAATACTTTTGGCTACACTAAGACTTCGTAGCTTCCTTCTGAAAGGTTACATCTTCTTCATTAATAGGTGTTCAGAGATAAACCTCAAGTCTTGAAAACAGTATTTGTCTTTTCTCTTTACATCATTTATGAAAATACCAGCCAACAGGTCTGCCTTGTCAACAGGCCTGCCTTGTCAACAGGTCTGCCAATGAACATGTCCAGGCAGTGAAGATAGTTCAGACGTTTGATTTGATTTGGGTAGCGATATTGGTGTACTACATGATGTACTCTGTAATAATGAAGAACATACTGGAACAATTTGATATCAAAACCAGGATGAGCCTTTGAAATGAGCGTTCTTTAGTCTTGCTCGTATTTTGTTGTACATTCTTGTGAAATTATTTCAGCTTTTGGGAAGAGTATCATGGAACTGTTAGGTCTGTGAATTGCTGTCATCTAGAAATTTGTTTTATTTGAATAATCTGTTTGAGGAATGTTTTCTTTTATTCTGAGGGGCAGAGGGAGCAGCAACTGTTGTAAGAATGAATTAAATCCTCTAAAAGTGCAAGAAAAGAGATCAAACTACATAAGAATAAACATTATCAAGGCTTTAAAGGAACTGTTGTTGTTCAAGAGAAGGGGGAGAGCAGAGTACTTCTGCAGTGTGCTAATATGAATGTACCCTTGGTGGAACAGAGGAATGGAAACAGAAGAACCCTAGTGAGATCTGAGAGTATTTGGTAAGAAGAGTAAGGGCTTGCAGAGCTTCCTGCTTGTTAGAAGGAACAACTTGGGGTTTTGAATGGATTCTTTGGGCCTTTAAAAAGAGTCATGAAGGTCAAGTTCAAAGTTTTTCCTTATTCACTGTGATAAGAGATCCTGATTTTAGTGCCAGGGGAAAAGCTGGGGTAGTTATTTGGAAATTTAAAGCGAATAGTTATTTTGAGCTACAAGGAAGGTCAGTTAAATAACAGTTGTGTTTCTTGCTATTATTTTTCTCAACATAATAGTTTAACTATTTGTCCTTGGATAAGTGAGCAAGTTAATTAGCTACAGAACAGGCACTGTATAGTAACTTTATAAATGCTTGTTGTGTTTTACCTCCATTTCCACAAGAGCTTTGGATCTTGTAGCTGAACGTGATCCTTGTGCTTAAGCCATTTTACATTATCCTGGCTCATTCACATGTCAGAGGAGAGGAACCAAAGTTCCAGTCCTCAGTCCAGTAGCAACAGATCTTCTCCTCCTTACGTGGGAGCACACAAAGCTCCCAGTTAGTAGCAGACTGCACTCACTAATCAGTGACCGGAATTGATGGCATTTATCAAGATGGATATTTTATTGTGTTCCTGGTAGAGGTTAAATTTAGATTGGAAATAGCTAACTGGGAAGGTGGAGACTGTTCAGATAGGCAGGCAACGGTGTTACCCTATCTCTAGGTTGTAACTGAAGTGACTTTGAAAATGGTTACAATAATAAGGTGGAGATAAGGGGAACTTAATTCAGGGGGTTTTAGGCATAAAATCTGTGGTTCAGCAGAAATGGATATAATTCCAATGTTGAGCTTACTACAGAAGCATTCTTTTAACACAGCATGGGATGCTTTTCTGTTGGACTATTCTTACTCTCATTGCTGCAAGAAATGTTCACATCAGAATGTGAGCTGAGCATTATATAATTCAACACATTTACTGTGAGATCTTCTCTCAAATAAAGGCAGTGCTCAAATCTAACATGGCAAGGGCTTTCTCTTTGTGTATGGCAAAGTGAGTCTGCATCTTGTGTTAGGCGTGTCTGCTAGAGCTGGACAGCCTGGTTTCCATAGTACTGACTCAGGTACCAAAGAGGGAAGGAACTGGAAGCAGTGTGGGGGACAGAATAGGAGCCTTATTTTGCCATTTGCCTATGAGACATGCATCTGTTGCCATCAGGCTAACCTTGATTCCTCCTTTTAAATAGCTCATCATGAAAGTGGTGATGTAGCATGAATGCTAATTTTAACCAGGAAGTTTTGACACTGTTTCTTGTGTGGTGTGGTTTTCTTTGTGTGGTTATTTTGTGTGTGTGTCTCGTTCTTCAGTAAAATATACAAACCTATCTGGTACTAGCCTTTGCTCTCTCAAAGTTTGCTGACTTGCCTGTTAGGTGAACACAGACTCTACAGTATTGCTTGTGGTTACTTGCAGTAAGGGAATATGATTGAGGCTTTCTGATTTAGTATGTTGTTACCACATGATAAACACTCTAAGAGGTATGTTCAGAGTGGTCAAAACAACTAATCTTATAGTGCAGAGGAAAATCAACAGAAGGGGTGCAAGATCCACAAGGAGAGTGTATTTCATCAGTTTGTAATTCCCATTGTCTCATATGACAGGACCACAACGGAACAAGAAGAATACAAACCAAATGTCTAAGCACAAGTTGTCTGCTGTCTGATGAAGTTAATGCAATTACATCCTAGAGCAGGACTGTTGAGTAAACATTTCCGAGTTTTGGAGTGGCATTTACATTATCCCATACACTACTTTTTGTAGAAGTCTGTGTAATGTTAGGTTTGTTTCTCTTTCCTGAAAAATAGTTGATTGTAATTTGATGGAAAAAATTGCAAAGCTTAACTAAAATAGCAACAAAAAATGAAACTAGATGTTGTGAAAGAAATAAAATTCTGCCCAAAAATACACAAAGATCTTCAGGTTCTTGATTGGGTTCTGCCTCACTTCTTAAATTACTGAGTACAAAACTTTATAAGCTGAAAACTTTGGATCCTCAGGTTTAATGAAGAGCAGAAAATGTGCCTATTTTAAGTGGCTGTATAAAAGATACTGCTTTACATTACAGTTTGGAGCAGTCTTCACCATATGATGAAAGATAATTTTAATATAATCTCCGCAGGAAGCCTGCAAAAGGCACTACTGAGACTACTTCAAGGACAAAACACCTGCCATTTCCTACTTCACTTCAAGGCCAGGTTGGATGAAGCCTTGGGTGCCATGGTTTAGTGTGAGGTGTCCCTGCTTATGGCAGGGGGGTTGGAACTGGATGATCTTAAGGTCCTTTCCAGCCCTAACTGTTCTATGATTCTGTGATTCTATAAAATGGGGAAATACTCACAGAGTACTGTTTCCTGTATGAGTTACTATCATTGGTGCAGATGGTAACCTGTGTGGGACAGCATGTTTAACTAGAGCTGTTCACATACTGAGCTAGCAGTGTTTGAAATACCATTACTTCTGGCCTAGGGGAATAAATGGAAGGATGTCCTTTGCATTGGGAGCATAGGTGTTGAGTGAAGGTGTTCTGGCCACACATGCTGGTCTGCGCTTTGTTCTCTGCTTAGTGTAACTCTAGCCTCTCAAAGTATGCTGGCTGGCTGTCAGTAGGTCCCAAGAGCAACTGATAGCCTGGGTCAAAATAAAGTAATTACATAAGGATATGTGCAGGGAGAGGAGGAAACTGAACTGAAGCTGCCATTTTTCTGTCCTGCTGAATCACCCTTAATGAGATTTTCATGCAGACTTGTAAATCATGTTGTTTTGTACATCTTGGAAGATTTAATGCAGTGTTGTTACAGAAGGCAGATCCTGACACATGACTGATACTTCTCTGACACACTTTCTGTGTGTGTGCTTCCTTAGTACAGCAGCTGCTAAATGCACATGTGTATGAAGTGTGCAACTATCACCTTGCTTTACCACTGGGTACTTCTAGCTAGGATGCTAGCTTTCTGTGGAGGATTAGGGTAGGGGAAGGATGTCCATGTGAAAGGTGACAGTGCAGACAACAGTACTTGAATGAATTAAAGTGCCAAGTTGAGTATCTGTTAATGTAGCGCGCTTGCCTCAAGCAAGATTGTGAGGGTAGGAGGGAATGCTGAAGCTGTGCAGCAGAAATTAGCCTGTATGGATTTGCTATATTTGTTCACTGCATTATTGTTAATAATGTATCTTCCATTTCTCAGTGACTGGCTTATTGACATGCATCTTCAGTCTTCTCAGCTGGCAGTTGTCTGTCCTGGTTCAAGCATGAATCTGGGCTCTTCTCTTCTTCCTCCTTCAGAGGAGGCCACGAAGATGGTCTGAGAATTGGAGCACTTCTTCTATGAATGCAGGCTGAGTAGAGCTGGGCTTGCTCAACCTGGAGAATAGAAGGCTCCAGGAAGACGTGAAGGAGGGGGGGGTACAAGAAATCTGGAGAGGGACTTTTTACAAGGGCATATAGTGACAGGACAAGGGGAATGGCTTTAAGTTGATGAGAGGGTAGATTTAGATGAGCTCTTAGGCAGAAGTTCTTCCCCTGTGAGGGTGCTGAGGCGCTGGCACAGGGTGCCCAGGGAAGCTGTGGCTGCCCCATCCCTGGCAGTGTTCAAGG
>JBCJKH010049695.1:0-12148 GCA_039877255.1 Loriculus beryllinus | reverse complement strand
CATATTACATATTTTTGTACGCCCTTTAGCATTTCCTTCTGGAAATGCTCAAAGGGTGTTGTGGATTGTCTTCTATTCAGTCTTTCTAAGATATTTGATGACGTGAACTCTTACCCACCTGGCTAGTATCTCTGCAGACAGCATCTTGTACTGTGTGACAGACGGCTTAGAGGAACCTACATCTGAAAGGAGCATTTCAGGCCCTCCAGTTTACACCCTCGTGTAGCAGAGCAAGTCTCCTCTTATTAGTTTTTTTAACTTAACACTCCAAGCTCTATACTGCAAAAACTGAATATTCCCTGCAGCTCTCTTCTGCATTGCCATTAACCTTGGGTAGAGACGTGAAGCAAAATAAGTAATGCAGCTGCCAGAGCACAAAGTTTTTTGTGGGACTTTGAGCAATCCTATCTAAAAGCCCATCAGTTATATGAAACTTAGATCTAAAAAGGCAACGTGACACTTAAAAGTGCAAGCAAGCAGCTATGCTTTCAGAAGAGCAACGCAAGGAGGCAAATCAAAAAATAAACCACTCCAGCACCGCAGCAGTGGCTACAGAGAGCCTCGGCCCCAGGGCTCGGTGCCGGGCGATACGGGGCTGCGGGGACACAGGCGGAATCCTAGGTGGGCGTCCGCTGCCCTGCTTTGCTCCAGGGGGATCCTGCGGGATATTACCAGCTAGGGGGTGTCCGCGGCCCTGACGCGGGGAGCCGGGCGGGCCCGGGGCCTCTCTTGCCTCCCCGTGGCGGGGTAGTGGTGACAGGCAGGACCGCGCTCCGCAACGAGCTGACAGGGGCAGCCGCGGGGTTCCCCCGCCACTGCGGACGCCCCGTCTCAGGGCATACACCGTCCGCCCTCCGGCCGTGTCCCGCCTCGGGCCTCACCACCCGGGGCTGCGCCGCGGCAGCTCTGGCTCGGCGAGAAGATCCTTTCTCCTCGAGCAACATGTCAGTCGGACCCGGTACATCCACCCCTTAGCGTCTTCTTGTTTCTTGGTCGACCGTGCCAACAAAGTGAAAGTAATACCTAAAACCAGGTCCGGTCAATGTTACACCTGCTCAGCATTATCCATCAGCATCACAAAGTAATATGTATTTTTCCTAATTTAAAAGGGAACAGTGTGTAACATGGACAGGAGCATTCATTCTGACAATCTTACCGGTGAAGTCAGTTTAAGAATACGTAAAGGAACATAAGGAGAATTTTCTGCACAGAATTTCCCTGCTTTTATTTTCCTGTACTGTATAAAGCATATATAAACCACGATTTAGCTAGCTGGTGAAATACAGGTGTAGAACTGCAACAGTTACTGTATCAGCTACATGATACCTATGAAGCTAAGAATACATCATATTACAGCTTCTTTTATAAACTAAATTCAAGACTTCTACATTAAATACAACTGTAAACAACATGCACAGGACAGACACGACATTCAAGCTGCAGCCAGCATTCAGACTAATTTTTTCCATTAAGAAAACAGGAATTATAGAAATGTGCTCAAAAATACCCCACATTATTTTTTAAGAATCTATTTTTGTTATGACAGGATTAATTTTTTTACTTATAGACATGATCAAACAAATTACAGGGAATTAGTTGTTTGGGCTTTGTTGCTGTTGTTGCTTTTTGTGATTGTACCATCTGTATACTCCATTTCTAGCCTTCACTTAGGAACTTCTGGCCTTCTTGGCTACTTCAAACCAGTTCGACAGAGAGACAAAGTTTCTCAAAATGGGACACTCCTAAATATTGCATGAAGCCATAGCAAGACACAAGAAAGAGACCCTACCCGTGCCCTCTCAAGAAGCTGTACCATGATTGCACAGAGAATCCATTGAAGAGAAATACTGTTGGAAAATCCTTAATCCACCATGCTTTACAGTTCTGTCCCATTTATAAGGGTCTTCCTAGGTACTCTTTCCTGTGTGTCTGAAAATTGGGAAGCTCCTGATAAAACCTTGATACAAATCAATTAAAATTCAATTATCCATAGGAAACTGGTGTGCAAGTCACAGAATTACTTTGCTGAATGAAAGATGTGGCTGCACCTGCATTTTGAGGTCTGAGTTTATGTACTGGATTAAACTTTTCAAGAGATACAGGGAGAATGGGCAAGTCTGAAGATTGTTAAACTTCTGACACCAGACAGGGTGAGATTATTATAAATAAATCCAAAAGGAAACAAAAAAATTCTAGAGAGCTGAAATTTCAGTAGGACTTTGCAGGTCATGATGTCAGACAGATATTTGCACTTCATACGTATTCCATATAGGATTCCTGGGTCCTTCAGTGTAACTGCAGATGAGACTGAGAGTAAATGTATTTGACTAGTTACCAGCCATTTCATGCTGACTAAACAAAACCAACAAGTGTAACATATTCAAAGGGTATTTAACTTTTTACAGTACAGTTCTATGTTTTAGAATACTCTGAAAAAATTTCTGCAACTATATTCTAAATCTGCATCTGATTTTTATAAGCTTTGAGGCATGAGTGAGTTTAACTGAGGCCTATCATAAAGCCTACTTAAATATCAGCCCTGACTTAAATTTGCTAAAGCTACACACACATGCAGAACTCACCTATCTGAATATCCCAAATAGATATTCAGCTTTGTATACACATAAAATAAAAATGATTGTAAATCTTTATTTATCAGCTTCATTGGTGTTATATCATAATTTTATAATGCTAGGGAAAACAGGCAACTTTTCTGAGCTTTGGAATCAGTATTCTGAAGTTTCTACTTTAAGTGCATTTCCTTTCCTGCCTCTACATTTCTAAACCATTTCCTCGTTTTTATTAACTCATCAGGATGCTATATCCTGATTTCTAATAAATTCTTCTACGTGCTTTTGTGTCCTTTGAGTGAAACCCTGGCTTTGTTGAAGATTTTGAACAGTGACTTCAGGAAAACCCTGATTTTAACTAATCTCTCTCTTACAGTCCTCTCTGTCCAGTGAGGCAAATACAGTTGTCAAGAATTCTGCATTTCTAACCTGCCTGTTCCTTATCTGAATATTCTGAAATATTCTCAGAATAAATCTAACATTATTTAATTTTATCTTTATTTTTCCATGATCTGTGATTCTACAAGTAATGTTTTTCTCTCTGATTTTGCTGTTTGACCAGCTTTTCCCCCTTAGAAAAGGAAGTCTTACCTCTGCCCCACTTACTTTGTAACCATTTTAGTTGCTTTCAAAGCTGTCTAAACTCTTAATTTCTAGTGCATGCCCTGATAACACACTCTGACGTTCTGTTCTCTATGAAATCAGCATCATAGGAAAATGTATATCTCTTTCTAGATAAACCAACAGCCAAGTTCAGTGTTATTTGTATCTTGGACATTTAAACACTGCCTTCTCTTGGGTGTTGTGCCTGCTATCCACTGTCAGTGAAAGCGCTTCCCTGCTTCTTTGTGGCTCTTTATCATTCTCTGTCACCCCTTCTTGGCTACATTACAGACTTCCACTTTCTGCCCTCTTATAGAATGTTTCACTTTCCACTCCTCTTTTCACTTCTGGTAACTTTGTGTGGTTTTTTCTGGTAAGATCTGCATATCTTTGTTATTTGCAGTGCAAGGCTATATCATATGCCATATATTTAAAAAGTAAAAATATAATATATATTTTTTTAATATATCACTCCCTTTGAATGTTAAATACCAGTTTAATTTACCAGGAAATACCCAATTACAATGTTCCACTCCAATAAATCTTCTCTATATATATTCTTAAAAATATCTGAATCAGCAAATTTACATTGTGCAGATTTCTATACATCAATCTAAAGCAGAAAAATTTATTCATCTTTTACTTTTAACCAATTGCATCTCTCAGAATTCCTTTCGGAACCCAGCCGCAGACCGCCAGCTGTTTCCCATCTATCAGGCTTCCACCTGAGAACAGGCTTTATGTTTCATCATTTCAGCCAGGAGGCACATCTTTTTTATATAACCTAGCAAATATCACAAGAGAGAAAGCTCAGCTACAACAGTGGAGGTCAGCCAGGGAAAATAGAAAAAACACAGTGGGTGTTTATTTATGTTTACCTCTGCATGGGGATCGTGGCTGCTGTCCACCCTACATTTAATACATTTACTTCCACAAGGTACAATCTCCACTGACACAGGCTGTTGTTTCCTGACATTGTCTGTGAACTCTGCTGAGAAAAGACTAACATCTGAAAGCTGGTTTTGTAAAGGTAATAGTATTAAGCAGAACAATTTTATTGGACAACTGATTTCGACACTTCTTTGTACTGCAGGAGATTCATCTCACTCACTTGGAATTGGGCAGACCCAGAGGCTGGGATGAATACTTGAGGACAATGCAATACTTCACCTTGCAGAGCAGAGATCCTCTGCATCAGTTATGGACTAATGTGAAAGGGCAAAACAGAGCTCCATTCCTTTTCAAGTCCAGAAAAGTGGGTCAACAAAGAAAGGTGTAAACCAGGTCTAAACGGGGATATTTAGATTCTGTGTATGAAGGGCAGCACCACTGACATACATCAAAGTTCTGGGAGTTAAAAAACCAAAGTGGTGTGTATGTATGTGTTACTTTCTTTCAGTATATATTATTTTTGTTATTAACTTTGATGAAATTTTACTATTAATAATCCTGTATGTGTTACCTTCTTTCTAGTTATCACTGCAGTCAATTGCAAGTACTATTTTGCTCTTTTAATGCTATTTTACTATTTTAACTGGAATACAGCTTTGAAAGTACAAGCACTATTCATAAATGCAACATTGAGATTATTAAAGCTAGAGATACGCAAACACAGTAAAAGATGAGAGAAATGTATTTGGTTTAATTTGTGGGCTTCTGTTTTGTAAACATAAACTTTGGAAGTCTCTTAAAAACCTCTTGTGTATTCTCAGAAACATCCTTAACTCATTATAAGCTGAACTGTCACTTTTATTATTGTGTGTATTAGACATTGCTTAAAATTAAAAACATTAATCAGAAAACTGCTGTCCTAACCAAAGAAAATATTGCCCAGTCTAAAATTCAAATATTAAATTATTTAATTTACAATGTGTGGGGTTCACAAGATCTGTACAGTGTGCAGTGCCTTTATGTCGCTGTGGGCATGTATATATGTATCACAAGCTTTATAGTGGAAATTGCAGAATGGTAAAATAGAATTGATGCCAAATCCATGATGCATACTATTAAAAAGTATCTTCAGCACCTTCATGAATGGAGACTATTTCTGGCTAGAATCCAAAAGCTGTGGGATAACTCTGGGCAAACGGGTACTGAAATCCATTTACGTATAAAGGACTTCGGGCCCAGGGGATTCATTCACATGTATACATAATGCAAAATTATTTTTCTTTGAGAAGGCAGAAAGTCCTTATGGGGACAAAGTTGGCTACAAGATGGTTACAAGACTTGATAAAAATTGTTAATTAAATAAAAACAATGGCATTTCCTTGGGATTACTCCCTGGCTTCTGTGAGTATCTGTGAGACAGATAACCACATTCACACAATAATCAGTAACACATAGCTTCAGACATGAATATTCCTCACTGAATATAAAAGAATGTCAACAAAGTCACACATCTGTAGACTTTCTAAAACCTGTTATTATTTCAATGAAACCTACCATTGCTACACATTGAATCGTGGTACAGGAAGTGATTCTCAGTCTCTCAGCTTATTCATTTTCAGGCAACAGACAGGATTGGGTGCAGAGTTATTTTCACCATCTTTGATATCAAATAGGTAGCCACTGTCTCCTCTTGTCAGACATAATCCACACAGCAGCAGAATTTAAGGCTCACTATGTCCCCTTTAATTTTTTTTTTCCCCTTTGTAAAATGATGGTATATGTATAAGTATGCATCTGTCTAGTTACACAAAAAAACCCTCCTAAACATGTTGAAGAACTGCCTTCTTGATAAGAACTGTATACACAGATAAGGAAATCAGTCAATAGTTATTCCTGGGGGAAAAACATGGGATTTTTTTGTTGTTTGTTGGGTTTTTTGCCCCCCATAACAATTTAGAAAGTATTATTTAAGAGACTCAAATCTACTTTGATATGCATTCTTCTTGTTGACTAGATACAGAGAACAGAATAAGTAGAACAAATATAATGACATCTATATATACTTGTTTATATTTCCCCCACTTTTCTTTCTGTCTGTAAAATAAAATACTGTTTGAAACTTCAAGTGCATACGAATCATCCAAAGTCCTTGTAGCACACAGCCTAAGAAAGAGTGGTGTAAAACCATGATGATCATTAAGTGATACAAAGACTGCAGAAAGATGGGAGACAGAAAAGCAAAAAGATCTTGAAAAGTTTCATAAGGACTCCAATTACTTTCTTCAGCTTCTGATGTTCAAAAATGTCATTAAGCACTTTATGTTGCTGTCAGACCTCTCCTACACAAGTAACCTGAAAGAAAGATTCCTATTTTGCAGGAAAATTTTCCCTTCTTGTTTTATAACTTCTCTAACTACATCTTTCTTCATCTACATCTCCCATAAAGAGCACCAAAACTACAGTTTTGATAATAATTTGTGCATAAAAATTATCATTCTGTGTACCAATATGTGGCTTCAGAATTTAATCAGACCTGTCCCTTCTACATATCAAGCAATATAATTCTTTCATGGCATTTCAGAACAGAAGTGCTACTTCTATACGAGTGGAGGCAGCACATACAGGACCTTTACAAGAAATTGTCCTCAGTTTTCTTAAACAACTCTGCTGTAGGTATACTCAACTTCTAAAGTATGTTTCTTATGAATATGTGAAGGCTTCAGCAATGACAATTTTGTTTCATTTAAATTCTTACAGAACAGATCATGATAGAAACACTGAAAGCTACATCTTTTTGTGAATGAGCAGAGAAAGGGAGGAAGGGAAAAAGTATAGTTAGTAGCCAAAAATATTGTCCTTTGTCACTTCTTTCAATAGACTACAGTAGCAATTACCTCTCAGTGATGTTGATATTGAACCAACTACTCCATCCAGAAGGACAACATGGCCAGAAATCACTATTTTTGTATGTTGGATACTGATTGGCAGAACATTCATATAGTAAAATATCATCAGTTGAGAACTCAGAGTTGCAGGTAGAGCAAAGGTTTAGTGATCTGATTACTTGTAACTTTCTCCAAGCTGTGATATTCCTAATTTCAGTGAAGTGAAATTCAGCAAGGCTACATCTTCTCAAACCAAGGGGTAGCACCTCCCAGCACAAACCAAACGCAGCTTTCACTGAAACCACCACTTGAACCCCTAGCAGAGGCTGACCCGCAACATCTGCATCTCTTACTACCGATTCCTAATATATAATGTATCTAAGCCATACCCCAACAGCAGAAACTCCTATGTGCTTCTACAAATACATCACTGATGACATAGCTTCTAGAAGCAGTGCCCTTCTGTAGGAAGTTTTTCAGGAATACTAGTGGGGAAACACAGAAATACAGTTTCCACTTTTCTGGTTACTGTTTTTACTTTGTCTCAGCTGGCAGATCTTAGAAGTGCTCAAAAATACTATTTTATATAAATACAACTTTATGAATATACACTCCATCCCTCCACAGTGCAAAGCCTATGTGAGAGAGACAGTGGGACTCCATGATTAACAAAAATGATAAAAATTCTGCAAAGGATATATAGCGAGAGCAGATACACTTTCTAAAACCATGTTCTTAGGCTGAAGGCCATTGAGTTACAGATCTTGCTTACAAAACCAGATTGAATATCAGAGACTACCACAACACTTGCTCTGCAGTTTGAAGTAATGTAAGTATGCTACAAATACAGTAGGAGTCCTCTAAATCCCTGAATCCCAGGCTTGATCTGGTTCTCCAGTCATAAATATGGACAGAAAATCCTGCTGATTGTACTCCAGAATAATTCCCATTTAAAGTCACTGTATGAGGAACATAAAAATGTGGTCCAAAACAGGCATCAGCACTGTAGTGATTTAACAACAAAATACACTGATAGGCTTGCCACTAGGATGAGGCAAAGTATATGAATTCCAAGTATAGAATAAAACCCAATATAACTGGTGCTGAAAACTAGCTTTCTTGGGGGGATTGATGGCATGTTGAGCCCCTTTTACTTACAGAGAATCAAAATCTTCAGGTTAATATTAAACAAGTAATCAAATAGTTTTTGAAATTATCTGGATAAAAAAGTATCAGACTATTTTAAAGTGAATATAAGAACTGTGATACCATCTTGTACATTTAAACTGAATTACTACTGTAGCATATATAGGACAAAAGGAAAAAAAAAAAGTAGAACATATAATAAAACACACATTGAAAAAAGACAAAGTAAATCGTTTTTGTAACGTAGACATGTGCTCTATATATGATTATACACACACGCTTATATACATTTTGCCTTGCAGGGGAGAGGCAAGAAGAGTGAAGACACTATCTATTTGTGACTGCAAATATTGACATGTTATTGGAAACTGGACTGGAAAAGAATTTCCAGTCTTCCAGCTTCATGTTACTGATGTGAGGAAGATAACCTGGTGAAATACTTTACCGTATTCCTGATAAAACCTACCATTTATAAAAAATCAAATCCACTGCTGCAGCTTCAGATTAAAGAGACTACCTTAAAAGAAGAAGAAAATCTACTTCCAAACAGTCTTTTCCTCTTCTTAAATACGATAAACTCTTGGCTATTTGCTCACGCTTCCTGACAGAAATAAGATAATGTCACTCTTCAAGTAAGTTCTTATTTGTTTGTTGCACCTTTTGATGGGTTTATCTCCTGCCATCCAATAATGGATAACTTTTCTGGTGAAATCAGTCATGTCAGCCTATAAACAAGAGCATGATTGTGAAGAATCTAAGCAGCACAACCAGCTGAGCCATGGTGCTAAAGGGAGATTTCAGAATTTTCCAAAAATGTCTCTCTAAGCCACAGTCAGAATAGATGCAATTGATTTTTATTTTCCTTTTGATTTCTAAGAAAAGTGTTTAGTCTACAGATATTTCATTGCACTGGCAGTTTCCTATATGGGAAAAAAAAAATTCAATTATCTATTATACATATAATGCAGCTGTGTCCCAATATCATTAGTATTTTATTTTAAATGACTTGATAATCTCAGAGTACATATCTATATGTGTATAATGGCACACCAAGGAAAGAAATTAAACCTTTATAAAAAAGCTATTCTAAACCAGATGAACAGGTTAAAAATGGGTACACAGGATTTAAGAATTTCTTTCAAAGAAAGAATGCTCTTTCAAAGATCCCACTGAATCCAACTGGCCTTTACCAGCAACCAAAATTTTGCAAAGAACTTTCTGCAAAGAGTTTTTGTTACAGAATCTCCAATTCTGCAAAAATAAACTTCCATGGCACAGTTCCCCTCTTAGCTACACTTGCTCTTTGTTGCACTTAAATTCAATTTGCTTTAACCCAATTAATTTAATTATGCACCTTTGGTACCAAAAACTAGATTCTAGATTTTTTGTGAAATGAGTGGAAGAATATCAGAAACTGGAATTTCTTACATACTTTTACAGAGAAGGAGCAGAAAATATAGGGACAATTCTCTTAGTTTGCAGCCCGTGGTTACAATAATGAAAAAGAAATCAATCAAGTTTTTTTCAAGAACCTCTGTCACCCATGGAGACAATGTCCCAGCAATCAGCAAGGGTGATGAACTACCACTGAATGAGGAATTCAGCAGCTGGGAACCGGAAAAAGCTGCCATTGCAAATCTTGTTTGCTATATTTTTGATGGCTTTATCACCTGCCAGTTGGTAATGTGTAACTCTCTTGCTTATTTATCATCTGTCCATTAACAGAAGACTTCATCCCTGAAAGACTGGAATATGTTCAGGAATCTCATCTCAAAGTGAGGTCAGAGTTATGGCTGAGAGACAGATTATAAACCTGAGTGGGAAATGTGTTAGAGTGGGGTTCACATCTTTGGAGGGAGAGAATGAATGACTAGATCAAAGAAGAAGAGGTGGGCTTTTGGTAATTTAAGGATGACAGGAAAACAGGGCATGAAAATGCAGAATTAGCTGAAGTTAAGTGAATGGAATAGTAAGGTTTATGAATCTACAACAGTAAAACACAGTGGGGCAAATAATGAAAGGGGCAAAAGGTCCGGTCTTTGGCTTCTGAGAAAGGAGGGTGAAGAACAGACCATTGACTGAGGCACTAACAAAAGCTAAGAGTGTAAAGGAAAGAGTCAAAAGGACATTGTGTGAGACAGAAGACCTTGGCAAAAGTAGCTGAGCTTTTACTTTGTTTTTGCTGAAACCATTATTATAATGTGCAGAAAAGGAAAAGAAACTGTAGAGAGGAAAAGGTAGAGCTGGAGCTAGGTAATGTTACATGGCAACACTACGTGAAATTACTGGGACAAGTGCTGTCTTTAAGGGAAAAAAGGGAGCCTCTGATATGGGTGAAAGAGTGAAGGAGAGATAGAGGAGAAAGTCTAAGGGCCACAAAGATATGCTGGTTTGATCTCCTCTTTGATATAGGCAGCAGAGAGGGAAGTGAGAGGAATTAAAATTAGTAAATAGCCAGCAAGAATTGCTAACACGATATTTTACTGTAAGGAAAAATACATACACTAATGTATCCTACAGATGAACAAAATGGGATATAAAGTTATATTCGTGAACCTTTCCTGCAAAAGGATAATATGTTTGCCTACATAGGGTTTTTTTTCTCAAGGAATTCTACAGAAATATTTCCAAATTCTCTTGTTTACATTAAAATTTTAGACTGCATATAAAAAAAAATGAAGAAAAATACACATGGAAAAATGGTTACAATTCTGTTCCTACTGTAATTTTGAAAGTATTATTTGTTATTGTGAATATTTCAGAATGTATTCATGGAGGATGTCACTTGGCATATTACTCTTTTTTTTTTTTTTTGATTCTTAACTGTGCTAGAGAAGATGCAACAGGAAGCTAAAATGAAAATGCTGGAAAAGTTCACTGGTTTGCAAGCATTTTATAGCAAGTAATTTACAAGGCTTCATGGACGTTAACATACAAAATTACAATAAAATCAATATAAAATTGTGGATAATTGTTTTCATCAGGTATCTGATTTAAACCATGGAATAAGGAAACAAAAAATAGGCACACAAGTTATGAAAACAACTACATCTTGTTGCAGTAATGACATCAACATGTTTAAAGAGCTAAGGCTGATTTGCCTCACCCTGGTCCTGATGAACAAAAGCTGGCTCTGATTTGCAGCCCCTTAACTGCTGGTGAAATCTCCGTACTAACACATTTATGTGGTTTCCTGACTATGGTTGGCTCATGTCCCATCGTTTTAACACTGGGCAGAGTAAACTTGCATCTGTCAGATTATATCCATGTAGGAGGTTTCCCTGCCTGTATTGCAGTAGCTTTTTATTACTGCATGCCTTTAACATTAGGATGTGTCATGTTACGTTATGCCTCCAACATGAAATGCTGGAGGCACTGCTATTGGTAGGCAGCAGAAAAACTGCAGGCTAAACGTAAACCATTCAAGCCCAGTTTACTGCAGCAGGCTGCAAGAGAATATGCAATAAGGTATTCGAACAATATTCAGCATGCTGACTAGTCAAAGTACTTTTGGATAGTTCTTCCATATATTTGTAGTTTTCAGATTTCATTTGTGTTGGCTCAAGGGAGCAATCTCCCCATCATTCAGCATAAATCAGTTCCTGAGAGGCATGTCAAATATGAAACAAAAACCAAAGGGCCCCCACAATACAACAGAATAGGAATGTCTTGGTGAATGAAGCAAGAACTGAAAATAATAATACTAGAACAATATGAATGCTAATACGGTTTACTTTGTGTTTTTTTGACAGAGAGGCTGCACATGGATTGTCACAGTAGACTGTATACATTAAAACATACTGTGCAGAACATATGTTAATTTAAAACCTGTGAAACTCAGTTTATTAAACTGGCATGTATAACATATGAACCCTAGTCCAGTTAATTAATCTACTGTGCGTATTCCTAACTTAAGAAAAGACACAAGCTATGAAAAACATGTAATAGACTAAAGTATCACAAAGTGTTTTAGGTTACTTACTAATTCCTTTTCATGTTGTGTTGATGCAAGTTTACCAATTAAAAGCAGGGAATTAATTTTTCTTCTTATTT